>JACDJE010000173.1:1605959-1634286 GCA_016647715.1 Pavo muticus
TTTTGGTTTCCATTAAAATTAATCAAATTAAATGTTCATTTTAGATTAAAAAATAGAACAAAGAATAACAGTATCTATATGGAAGGTAGCAAGTATAAGGAACATAAGAAACAGCAAGGTAATGCTTTTAGCATTGTGATGGAGATTAAGGAAGAAAATGGAACTTTTCTTCGAGTCTGCATTAGGAAGTGTCTGGAATAATCAGCAATTCCACGTGTTATTTTCACAGTCAGTAAGAGATTGGAGGAGAGGCAGAAGAGTAGATGGAAACAGCGAATTGGAAGGAAAATCAATCTGTGGTCATTGTGGAAAATACCTAGCAATTACACTAAGGTTTCTGCCTTTCGTGCCATTGATTTTTGAGGCTATTTTAATTGTGATGGTTCTAGTTCTTTAAGTTAGTCTCTCCCTTTTTGACACGTGCCCTCAATGAGTTTCTGGTCCAGTGTTGTTCTGGTTGTCGTATCGTCACACACTCCTGAATGTTTCTCTTGTAAGAAAACTTGGTTATTCCAGTAGTGGTCTTGTGATGAGGATGGAAAAAATAAAAGCATCCTTCCAATAAGGAAACACACAGAGACACACAACAAGTAGTTTTGTAGGCATATGGTGTCTCAAAGAAACAAGACAAGTTTTTGCTTAGTTGTGTAGATAACTGCAAATAGGGCAGCACAGGTCAGTGTAAGCTGTGGAGCTGTGTCTAGATTTCCTGATACTGGGTAAGCTGAAATAGCCATGAGTTACTCGTTTCTGGTGAAGGAAAGTTTTTAAGGCAGTCTAGTATAAATAGGGCCCTAAATCACAGTCTGCATTACTTTCAAAACTGTTGCACTCTTACCCTTTGTTTTTTTGAAGTTGGCTGAGTTGCCATCCTTGATTTCGTTTTGTAGTTTATTCTGTAAAATGGTTACATGGTGGGATTTGCAATTACCTGTCGTATCTTTCAGCTCTGTATCTCCTCATAGACAATCCTTTGAAGTTATCCCTGCTGAGTATTGTTATTTCCTTATGTTCTGTGATTAAATGTGCTTTTGTCTGTCTGTCCCGGAATTAGCTTTGCTTTTGATATGTCTTATAAAATAGATAAAACTTTGTCAAGCAGCTTGACAACAGCGAATTGGAATCTAATATCATATTCCTCCTAAATAAGTGGTCCAACAAGGAAAACACAAGGCTACAAAAGTTGTCTGTGAAGAAGATGTGTTGTAGCAGAGTGCACAAGAGGTGAGCTTCGTGACAGGGCTGGCGTGCAGCACCTGGATTGTGCATTGCTGTCCTTGTCATTCTAATAGCATTCTTCTGCCAAGAAGATCTGACTGCCTCCAGGAGGGAAATCAGTCCTCATGAATAGAAGTGTTTTGGAGGTAAGTGTGCTGCAACAGACACTGGGTCAGGTGATACCCTTGAGTCCAGTTTCTTAATATGAAGTGAAGCTGGATTGAGCCACCTTTCTCTCTGTTGCGGCTATGACTGGTACTCTGAACCCTTTGTGCAGGTGATGCCAGAGGCATTGCCTTGGCTGAACCTTAGACAACTGCAAAGGACTTGCATTCTTTTATTTTTGGTCTGATGCATCCTCCAGTGCAATCTTGCGTGTTTCTAACATTTTTACTGAGGCATATATTTTTCCCTAGGCTTTATGGAGTTTTTTTGGAATGCCAGAGAAAAAGAGTAATTAATTACAGCAGTGGCCTTAAATGCAGTTCACAGTTCTTTGGTGATAAATTTTAAAGAATTCTTTCTGTAGTGCAAAATCACTTAGGAGAATTAATGTGCCCCCAAGGAATATTATGCTTTTTTATTATTTTGGAAGTTAATAAAATGAGGGACTTTTTTTTTTGGTCATACTCTCAAAACAGGCTGAAAGAGATATAACTGTTGTCTTTGCCATCTCCTTCATAGTAATATTTTCTTAAAGAGCTAACAGATTTAGCTTAGGTATTAAAAATATTTGTAGAGACTTGTGTGCTGTCCAGTTGCCTTGTTCTAATACTGCCATCCCCGTACCTTTTGTCCCATGCCTACGTAATTCTCAAGATGTCTTAGATCTATGGATGCCTGCGTTTGTCAGGCTGAAATTTCCGTAGGGGCTCAACTTTTGTGGATGTCCATAGATGTTTCAGGCTCACTGCAGAGTCTACAGTAAAAAAAGAAAAAAAAAAAACAAAAACAACCAGAATGTGCCAATTTTTTGATGTAACCACAGCTGCAACCGTTCTTCTCTCTCCTTTCACCCAGAGTGTAGGCAAGGATATACAGCCTACTTCTGCATATGCCTGTTTCCCAGGCAAGTTCCTTACCCATTATTATTTCTGTCTGTGAAAGTGAGGGGCTGAAAGACTGAAAAAGATTTGGAGCAATGGGAGAAGTGTCACAGATCTGAAGGTTATTTGTATGCTTTACAGAGATGACAACCCAGTCTTTGAAGCACAGATAGGAAAGTAAGCTTCCCTCTTCACTTTCCATCTTGAGCTGCACTTTTTTTTTCGTTTTGTTTTGTTTTCCTGTGGATGACTAAAATGCAGTCAGTGTTTCCCTTTTCTGCGGAGTGAAAGAGGTCTTAATGAAAGCCCATGAAGATACAGGGTTTTTTTTTTGAGATTATACAGCCTCGAGGTAGAACAACTTGCCAGACATCTGCATGTAAACATAATGATAGACTGTCTTATGTTTTTGGTTTTTTTTGCAATACCATGAATCCTATATCCAAATGAATGTCTCTTTTTAATTGCAGTCCTTGTGAGAAGGAATTCATACACAGAAGTCTTCTATATAAAATAAACATTTTTTCCTTTTAGGTATTCATAAAATATGCAGCTACTACAAATCCTCCTTTTTTCTCTTCATTATGAGACACTATTAGATAAGGTTGTCCCTCTTCTGTGTGAACAGAAAAACAATTCTTGTGAAGAAAACAATTCCATTTGAGCTAAAACTAAAGCAATCTTCTATTTATTTTCAAATATCTTTAAAATACAGATTAATTTATTAATTGCCTATTTATTTTACTTACATTTAAATCACAGTATAGCATTTCAGCCTTTAAGTATTTAGTTATGTAAATTCCTAAGGCTTTGCAGCCTCATTGCACTGTCCTGGGCTCAGCTGCTGAAGGGAAAGTTATCCACTCCCTTTAACATACCGTTTCGTGCATGGTAACAATTTAGACATAACTTGAGAAGCCCACATTTTAAAATACCTTTCTTGGTTCCTGATTCATTACATGAAAATGAGAGTAGTTACAGAATTTTGTGGATCATTGTATGCTTAAAATGTTGTATGACTCAGAATATTCTGTACAAAGGCCTTCCGCCGTGTAGAGAGAAAGTCCATGCTGTGCTGTTCATCCCAACAAGTTTCTGTAAGCATTCAAATGGAAATGTCAGTTAGCCTAATCATAGAATCATTAAGGTTGGAAAAGACTTCTAAGATCTAGTTCAACCAGCAACTCATTGCCACTGTACTCAGTAAAACATATCCCTCAGTGCCACATTCACACATTTCTTGAACACCTCCATGGACGATGACTACACCACTTTCCTGGGCAGCCCTTACCCAACCTGAACCTCCCCTGGCTCAACCTGAGGTTGTTACTACTCATCCTCATCCTGTTGCTGCTAACTTGAGAGAAGAGACTGACCACCACCTTACCACAAGCTCCTTTCAGGTAGCTTTAGAGATTGATAAGTTCTCCCCTGAGCCTCCTCTTCTGCAGACTAAATAATCCCTGTTCCCTCAGCCATTCCCCATTGTGATGCTTGTGATGCAGACCCTTCACAGCTTCGTTGCCCTTCTCTGGACACTCTCCAGGGCCTTAATATCTTTCATGTAGTGAGGGCCCCAAAACTGAACACAGTACTTAAGATGGAACCTCACCAAAGCTGAGTACAGGGGGACAGTCACCTCCCTGCTCTTGCAGGCAACACCATTTCTGATACAAGCCAGGATGCCATTGGCCTTCTTGGCTACCTGGACACACTGCTGGCTCATGTTCAGCTGAGCATCAGGCAGCACTCCAAGATCTGTTCCTTTCGCACAGTCTTCCAGCCACTCTCCTCCCAGCTTGCAGCATTGCATGGGGTTGTTGTGATCAAAGTGCAGGACCTGGCACTTGGTCTTGTTGAAACTTGGCCTCAGTTTGCTGATCAGTCCATCACGGTCCCTCTGTAGAGCTTTCCTTTCCTCAAGCAGATAAGCACTTCTTCCCAACTTTTTGTTATCTGCAAACTTGGTTTGCAACGAGTGCACTCAGTCCCCTCATCAAGATCATAGAATCACAGAATCTTTGGACTTGAAAAGGACCTTTAAAGGCCATGAAGTCCAACTCCTCTACAGTAAACAGGAACATCTACAGCTCAGTCAGAGTGCTTAGAGCCCAATCCAGCCTGACCTTGAATGTCTTCAGTGACAGGGTGTCCACCACCTCTCTCTGGTAAACTGTTCCAGTGCCTCACCACTGTTATTGTAAAAAAAGTTCTTCTTATGTTCAATCTAAATCTCCCCTCTTTTAGTCTGAAACCGTTTCCTCGTATCTTAGCACAACAGACCTTGCTAAAAAGTCTTCTCAGTTTAGGTATTGAAATGCTGCTGTCAGATCACCTCACAGCCTTCTCTTCTCCTGGCTGAACAGCCCCAGTTCTCTCAGCCTGTTCTCGCAGGGAAAGTGTTCCATCCCTCGGATCATTTTTGTGGCCCTCTTCTGGATGCACCCCAACAGGTCCATGTCTCTCCTGTACTGAGGACTCCACATCTGAACACTACTCTAGGTGAGGTCTCACCAACATAGATGGACAGGATCACCTCCCTCGCGCTGCTGGCCACACTTCTTTTGATGCAGCTCAGGATACAGTTGGTTTTCTGGGCTGTGAAGGCACAGTGTTAGCTTATGTCCAGCTTCCCATCCATGGGTGCCCCCAAGTCCTTTTCTGCAGATCATCAATAAAGTTAATAAACTGAGAAATGAAGAAAACAAAGATACTCATTTTTCTTCTCTGTTGCCTGTGACTCCTTACTCTCAGAACAGGTTGTGATAGTGGTTTATGGTATGTTAATTTCCTTCATATTCAGGGGAAAATAAAATGTTAGGAGTATCTTGATACTGACTTGAAAATATTTTCAAGGGAAAACATACACCAAAGCCATCAGGCTTATAACATAATAAGCTGAATATTATCGAGAAAAAGGAGAAAATGAAGTGTAATTTGGCTTACTGTTGCCAAATACTTTCCTGTGTGTTCTCTTACCTTAGTGTTTTTCTTGGCCCATATATTAAACAAACATGTACGTTTATTGTTTAGTAATTGAAAAGCATGGCACAGTTTACTAGACACAGATACCTGATTTCACTTAATAATTGAACAGCTTGTGTTTTGTTCATGATATGAATTATTCCTAACCCCATATAGCAAGTAATTACTAACCAATGAATTAACTCATTTCCAAAAAATACTGCGGCATGCACATGAGCACTGAGATCACGGAGTATTCAAGAGGTGAGGTGTACAAGTAGCAAGTATTTGACTTTAGAGGACACCATCAGAAAGCAAAATGAGGATCACAAATGCAATCCTCATTTCAACCCTGGTAGACTTGCCTTCAAAAGCAAGATGGATTAGAGTGGATGTGGGCAGAGACAGCAGTGCTGAACAGGAGATGAGACAGAGATGTAAAAACAAACTCTTATCCACAATGGAATTATTTCTTCACTTGTCCAGCTTGTGTCGGTATTCATTCTTACTCATAAGTATTTTTATTTGTTTTTAAAATGTGGAGTTTGGGAGGTTGGTTGTTGGGTTTATTTGTTTTTGTGGTTCAAGCAGGCCCTGCAGCCTTTCCTCCACATAAGAAGCTTTAAAAAGTGTACTATGAGGATTTAGATTAAGCCATTTTCATGTCTCAGATTGTTGCCCCTTAGCTGTGTTTGAAAGACATGCATTTAATTTAGTCTTATACAAGCTTGCTGAGTCTATCAAGTACATACCTTTGGAGTTAAAGTAGAATTCGCTCCCTTGAGTTTGATAGTACTGCCCATTGCTGTAAACCACAACTGATCAACTTCTATTTTTTTTTCTCAGAATATTCTTTTAATGGTCAATCGGTAGTAATGGAAAATCATTTTTAACAAAAGTGTCTGGTTTTGAGGAGACTTATGCTGTGGTTTCTGCTCTCTTCTTTCCATTTTCCTCATTGATGTGGCATAGAAAACATCAGGAACTCAGGAAAATATTTTGGATGAGATTTACGCATTTTGCTTTTTTAAAAAAGCAGGTTACATGCAAGAGTTGTATGGATAAAAAGTCTGAATTTGTGTAGTTGTTTTGTTAAGATTTCTCTGCATTTGAAAATTTCAGTAATTTCCACAAACACTTAGAACCATTATAAGATTGTCCAATTAGGACACATTTTTTTTTTCTGTAAAACAGGCCTTTAGAGAATTAGTTCAGACTTTGAAGAAACTGTGGTGGAGGAGAGATGGCCACAGGCTGCAGGGAGCCTTGGATCTGATGTCTACAGCAGGGCTGACTGAAGCCCAGTGTTCAAAAATATTCCTTAAATATTGATGGGTGGAAATGTGATCATGTGAGAATACCAACTCTTCATGATTAGATGCTCTGTTAGACCAAAGTGTTTGGCAGAAGTGGGTAGAGATTGTGCTGAATCTGCTTTACTCCTCCTTGTCACTCACTGGATGTAATTATGAACAAAATGGGAGAAATTTAGATTTTGCTCCTGTAAAAGTGCCAGTCAATATGAATGTCTGGCAAAAAATAAAGGTTTATTGAAATGCACTGGCTGTTAAGAATACCTTTACTTTGAAGAAGCATTATATATGTTCTTCCTCTGAAGGGAGGTTGCAAAAAGATGTGTTTAACGGTATGTGGAGAAATTTCATCCCAAAAGACAATTGATCCAGGAATTTGGAGGAGTAAATGGAAATATAGAATTAGAGTAGGAAGTCCTTTACAGTCTTTTCTGTGGAAGTCTGTACTGTTGTGACTGCTAGAAAGGACAGTGAGAATTAATTAATTAATTGTTTTTTTAATTTATGTAACTTGGTGTGCATATTTTTGTTGTATCATGAGTTAACAATTAGAATTTTGTCCCTTACCGTTTGTTATTTTGTGAGTGAATTTTTGTCATCGTTCCTCTGTCCAGAGTATAAGTGCATTATGTTTCTCATAGTAGGATACTCAGTTTCAGTAACTATCATGTCTTTACAGCGTGGAGAAAGGTAAATATTCTGCATTTCTTTTTTTTTTTTTAAAAAAAAAAGGTGTTTTACTTTTGTATATCACGAGTCCAATAAAAGATTACTGTAATTTAACTTAGATTGCATATAATTGTCATGCTTTTAAATAACAGCATGTCTATTTATGTAGAAATGCTGTAAGGAAAAAAGGATATAAATTTGATATTTTGGAGTAGATTCTGCATGCAAACAACATCTAGGAAAACTGTCTTTAAAATTATTTTATGTTGTGCTAGTTCTTCTCAGTTAAGAAATATTAACATACAAGTAATTGCTTTCTTTGTAATCTCAAGGAAAATATTTTGTGGTTATAGTGAGGGTTTCTATAGAGCTGTGTAAAATTTAAAAGGAAGTATTGTGTACATCGCATCATTTTAAGCACATATTTTTTTAGTATGAATCCTTTTCCTTTGTGTTGCAATGAAAAATTTCCATTCCTTTTTCTACAGGCACTTAATCTTGCAATAAAAAAAAAAAATAATTATTTGTCTAGATGTTTACTGTGACCTTTTGTCCATATGCTTGTATTATGTACATTGTAATCCTTTATTTGCACTACCTGATTTTTGGAGTGAAAAGGTGGCTAGTTACAGAAGCAGTGTATCAATGTGTGGTTCCAGCTAGCTCCACAATGTTATGAGAAGCGTATCAAATCCTTAACTGTCCTATTTCGAGTGGGATTTGCCCTCTGTCTCTCTCTAGTGTGGAAGAAAGATACATATGATTTTTCCAGAGTGTTACTGATTAATGATCCATTGATTTCACTGGACAGTGGATGAGTCCTCAAACCTTCTAGAGATAACTGGCTTTACACTGGCTATAATTTCTCTATCCAAAGCACTGATTACATTTAAAAACCTTCGTAACTGTGCACATAGTGGATAAGTAGCACTGCTTTTAGCAAACCATAACTCAAAATAACTTTACAAGCAGGTGAGTTTCAGTTTTAGGGTCTTTTTGCATGATTAACATGTCCATCCTTCTCAGCTCTGCACCCAGTTACCTATTTCTGTACTACTGCTATTCTTGTTTTATGAGCATCTTTGTTACCCAGATCATGTTTCTATCCTCAGTTCCCAAACCTTCCTGAAGTCCAAGCACGCTGTTACCCATGTGCTATTCTCATGTAGGGATAAGTAATCTTATGACTTGTTATGAGTATTACTATGAATGCCTAGAATCTTTTCCGTGCCGCATTTACTTCCATATCTCAAGTTCTTAACGGTGATGGACAAAAATCCATCAAAACTAAATTTAAAGCTGGAGTATCACTTCTTGTCTCCCAGCAGAACTCTTTTCTTGAGTCTGATTTTCTGTATTACCCTTCCTTCAGATTTCTGTGCCTTGCATCTGAAGAAATTGGCAAATGAAATTCCTTCCTACTAACAAGCAGCAGCGGTATTCTGGACTTGCTGCTTAGTGCTTTAGGTGCTTAAGGTGACATGAAGTGGCAGTTCCTTCAACATTAATGCCACTGTAACGATTTGCAGTCACTTAAGTTGTTTGATTACTTGCAGAAGAACTGGGCAGCAGATTTCTCTCTTGCATCTTTTTTTTTCTTTGGTTAGTCCTCTTGCTTTCTTGGTTTGTTTGGTGGTTATATTGTTGTTATTGTTTTAGTTGGGTTTGTTTTTTTTTTCTGTTTGCTTTTGAGCCCCACTGTCTGCCATCTCTTTCACCTTCATGCAAATGTATCATAGTCTGATTCCTCTCACTCAGTTTAGCAAAGTCCCACTTTCACTTTTCTACTATACCAAGGGATTCTTTCAGTTGTATTCTGTCTTACCTTGCTCCCTTCCTCACCATTTTCCCACTTTTCAATTCTCTCGCCAGTTTTTTCTGTGAATCATCAATCTCAACACTTCTGCTGCTTCCTTCCATTGGTTTAATCATGTTTTTGTGATTCCTAGCACGTGTGTTTATCTCAGTGCTCACTGCTCTCACCCCCTTCAGCTTTATCCTTACTCCCTTTGAGTAGTAAGTTTGTTAACATTATTTCAGCACTAATGGCTCACTCCCTGAACAGTACTATTATTCTCTTTTAGAAACATAGGCCAGCAACTGCTGCTCAGAACAGTGTTATCCATTCTCTCACCAACGTGCATGTGCAATGCCTGCTCTCACGCAAGAACTAATGAACTTTATGAACTTGGTCGAAGTTGAAATAACGTGACTGCAGTTTGCATTTTCGTATCGACAGTAGTGCTTTAGTCCCTTTTTGGGCCACGTTTTCTCTCTGTCCTCTTTCCTGCAGTGATCTTCATCTTTAACTCCTTGATTTCTGCCACAGTTGTTTTGTCTTTAGCATTCTGTCTACCTCACATGTTGCTTAGCTTTTTTCCAATTTCCCTTTACTCCTGCTCTCAACTTCACATTTTGCCCTGTGCCACCACTGAGCGTTACCACTGTCCTGTGTCTCAGATTACCTCTTCATAGTAAGTTTGCAGGATGTATTTTAATCTCTCTCCTCCTTGACTTCTTTTTTTCTTCTCAAAGCCATCTTTAAAAATTCAACTCTCTTGTTCTCAGTAGTTCCAGTTATGGTGCACTTGATATCTTCTTTCATTTCTCTCCGTTTGTGGTGTGTTGTCATTGCCACATCCATTTGTGGAAATGAAAACTGGACACAGAAAAATAAAATACCTGTGGAAAGGAAGCTGTGCTTATGTTTTAGGTGCCGATCTGCAAGTCTTTTGGGAATGAAATGAAAAATAAAGACCAAAATCTAACTCAGCATGCTCATCTTTTGTGAGGCGATTTGAGAGTCTGAAGTACAAGGTTGTAACTCATGGACATTCCTATTTGACTGAAAGTAATTACCAAAATATTTAATCCTTGGTTGCCCTGCTGTCTTAGCCATCTGCCAAAGAATCTAGCAGGTGCATTCATTTTACACTAATTAGGATTTACTGCTTTTTAATCCCCTTTTGCTAATAAATATGTTTAGAAGTAAACATGCTGCAGCTAGAGAACTTTTAAAAAATTGTCATTTCAGCACTGCAGTATACATACTGAACTTTTTTGGTTTCAGTAGATTTTTAATTTTTTAAATACTGATAGCTTATAGTGACTATCAAAAGTCTTACATAAGTGTAAAACGTGATACAGATATATCAGAATACACTTTTGCTGCTAAGTATATTTCAAGTCTGGTTTTGACTGTCTATCAAAAAAGTTTAGTGATGAGTGTCAAGGAAGAAGTTTACTTTTTTAATACTGAAATGGATTTTGATAAATTGATAGCCGATTGAAGGGATGTGAAAATCCTACTTTTGTTCTTCTCATCTGTGTAAAAATTCCAACTTCATTTCATGCTCAGAGATGGATCACTTAATCAAAAATCGATTTTACAAAATAAACCTCAATGAACAGTTGTCCATAAGATCACACCAGAAGCTGGAAGTAAGGGGAACTGCTGCCATATTGAAAAGCAGATATATTAAACAAAAGGGTGCTGAAATATTGTAAAAAACATGTTAAATTTTTAATTCAGTTTTTTAAGTCAACACAAGTGCTTATGAAGATTAAAATCATTTGTCCCCAGGATGGGAGTACAATTTTGACCTTGTATAATAACTTAGGATTCCTGTTACTAAAGCAAAGATCTCCAAGTCTCCTTAAAGACGTATTTTTTTTTATCTGTCAGGCTACTGGAAATTGCACATAGCAGGGTATTAAGAACTCATAAATGTAGTTATTATTGTTGTTCCAGGAATTATCTGCAGAGCTGAGAAGTCAAAACAAATTTTAGATTGACTTTCAGCCACGGAGTCTCTCATTCACTCTGTTATTTCACAATGGAAAAATGTTGATGTGCTACTACAAGCCTTGTTTCGCCTGTAGTTTGCTGATCCGTGTTACTGTTTGTATTCAAACATGCTCCGTATCCATGAACTACATTTCTTCGTAGCATGATGACCCCTTAGCTATGCATCATACTTAATAAGAAAGTTACCTCAGTATTCCTAAAAAATATTTTCCTTAATGCTTTTTTTGGAAATTGATAAGTANTAATAATAATTAATTATTTATTATAAATTGAAAATTATTATCAATTAAATACTTATCACTTATCAATGCAAAATACTGGGGGTGTTGATTGATGCTAGACTGAACATGAGCTAGCAGTGTGCCCAGGTGGCCAAGAAGGCATCCTGGCTTGTATCAGAAATAGTGTGACAGCAGGAACAGGGAAGTAATTGTCCCCCTGTACTCAGCACTGGTGAGGCCGCACCTCAAGTACTGCGTCCACTTTTAGGCCCCTCACTGTAAGAAAGACATCGAGGCCCTGGAGCATGTTCAGAGAAGGGCAACAAAACTGGTGAGGGGTCTGGAGCACAGGTCTTATGAGGAGCGGCTGAGGGAGGTGGGATTGTTCAGTCTGGAGAAGAGGAGGCTCAGGGGAGACCTTATTGCTCTCTATAACTACCTGAAGGGAGGTTGTAGTGAGCTGGGGGTCGGCCTCTTCTCTCGTGTGACTACTGATAGGAATAGAGGGAATGGCTTCAAGCTGCGCCAGGGAAGGTTCAGGCTGGACATTAGGAAATACTACTACTCTGAAAGGGTGGTTGGGCACTGGAGTGGGCTGCCCAGAGAGGTGGTGGAGTCACCGACCCTGGAGGTGTTCAAAGAACGTTTGGATGTTGTGTTGAGGGACATGGTTTAATGAGGACCATTGGTGATGGCTGAATGGTTGGACTGGATGATCCTGTGGGTCTTTTCCAACCTTAGTGATTCTGTGATTCTATATGTATGATTTACATTAAAAACAAAGTTTCCTTTGCAAGGAAGTGTTAGGCATTCTTCTTTCCATCCTATCTAATCATAGGGTTGACTGACTTACATAATGTCTGTTTAGTCTCTGATGTTGCATTGTGGCCAAGACAGTCAGCCATGAGTGATTTATTAACAACAGATATGTGTCTTAGGAGAAACTCCTTCTACTGTCTGCATCGTGATCCTGTCCTTTCTGTCATTATCAGTTACAATACTGGGGCTGTGTATAACTGCTGCAGACATGGGGCTCAGTTAGATTTTTTCTGCTGTTGAATTGAGCACTGCAAAAACTTCTTTGCTCAGCTTGCTCTAGTGTTAATTGTTCTTTGCAGACTCCAAAACACACACATGCTTCTCAGTCTAATATGAATGTCTCAAGCAGTTGAGGTACTAGAGCTTTTTAATGTGCCTTCTGCAGGCTGATTCATGTTGCTTAATGACCTGCATCTCAGATGTTCTCGTTGTTAATTTTGTCCAGTCCCTTATCACTATACTATGGAGAGTGGATTAAAACCTCCAGGGATGTCCATAGTTGCCGCTGTCATGATTATCTGTTGATGCAGTAACTTCTTATTAGAGAACAGAGGGGTTGATGCAGTAGAAGATATGGACTGCCATCATGTAATGTTTCAGCCTTTCATACTTAACGACTCTATGTGTGTGTATCTGAGACTAAGGGCCAGATCCCAGAATTCTTTAGTAGACAGAAAAAAACACATCCAAAATGCTGGAGCCAATCCTCTGTGTTCAGACCTTCTGTTTTCGTTATGACATTGTGTTAGTTATTTGTTTTTTCATTTTTTCTCTATGAAATTCTGCTAAACTTCCTTCCTTTCTTCCAAAAAGAAAGTTTAACTGGACAGCATACTCCTCTTTACTGCCAGCTTAGGTCTTAAGTTGATTTCCAAAATGAGGGATACAGCTGTCAGAGTAAGAACACTTTGCCCAGCTGAGTACTTGAAATGTAAGTAAATACAAGAAATAATTGTACAGTTCAGTCCCAGAAATATTAGGAAATCATTTAGTTGCTCTGTCTAGAAAATGTGGAATTTTTGTGCCAAATTTAGACAGACACTGTATTTCAGCATTCCATCAATTTCATGTCAACCTATGGAAGTATGGGTGATCCTGGAAACGGGTGATCACTTTTTAGCTGTTATCTTATTTCAGGAAAAAAAAACAAAACAAAACAGTCTGTTAGACCAAGAGGTAGTTTTTGTAATGGTTTCTGCCTTTAATAAGGCATTTTTTTTAATACTATGTTTATCATCTTATTATCATATTGATATCTACCATGCTTCTTAGGAGCACATGATGCACTCCAAGACAGTGATAGGTAAAATCACTGATTTACTGGTACTCTGGCTTAGACGTTCTGTGTTTTATCTTTAATAATGAACAGTTTTATGTCACATTTTTAGTTAATCGGTTTGCTAATCTGTACTCGTGTACAACCTACATGACTCATAGATTTTAAAAAGACACCTTACACTCTAGAAAGTCCCACACAGTTGTCAGATAAAAGAGACTTTTAACAAATTTTGGACCATATATGGTGGGAGTATTTTTTAGCCTGTGCGGTAGTTTCACCAGGGTATCAAGGACAACTTGGTCTTATTGTCAGCTTTATGTCCTAGGAGAATTTTGAGAAATTAAAAGTATAAGTCGATGCAGTAGGTGGGTAGAATACAGAAATCTAGGAGTAATAGCTTGACTGGCCGCGGTGATATTTTCTTCTTTATGTGAAAAGAAAACTGAAAGGAAAAGCAGAAGAACGTTCTGTCAGAAAGTGTTTGGTTTCATTGTTCTCACGGCTACTGCAGGCAATGAAATGAGGTTTCTTTCTCTCTTGCTGCAATTTTCTCAATCCCGTTAGATTCAGTTGTGCTGAGTCCTAGTCTGATGAAATAATAACTACTAATGTTGTTCTCCTCCATGAATCTGTCTTTATAGATCTATACCTGTGGAGTTGCAGGCTGACCTACAGCAATAAAGAGCCCAGACCAGCTTCTCTGCCACTGCAGAGTTTTTGTTATAGTACGCAGTTGCAAGGAAAATACATAACCTGAGCAAAGGCATGCAGTCCCAGTTTACGCTGTTTATTTCCCTGTGAGTTCTCTGTTCTCTGATCAGTGACTCAGTAGAGGGTAATGTGCAGACCAACATATCTGGAAGAGTGCAGTTCTGTTTAGAAGGTGTGCATTATTTATCTTTGCTTATCCTCCTGTGGGCTAACCCAGAAGGTTAAACTCACATTTTGAACCACAGGTTCTTTATTTCAGTCCTAGTCTTAATGCTGTTGCTTTTGTTTTTTTATAGCCTCAGAATTCTCGCTGTCTTCAGCTCATAGTCTTGGTAAAAGATCATTGCATGCACTAGAGGACTGAATATCCTCTAGCGTATGAATGAGGTTTTAACCATACACTTCTGAATGCTGATTTTATTTATTTATTTATTTTTAATGTAAAATAACAGATAAAGTACTTTAAAAAGTATTTATTTAAATATGCAGAATTTACAATCACTTGCTCATGCATCCATAGGCTACTTCTATGCTTCTGTATCAGACATCAGACAAGAGCCATTACTTGATTCTGTTGATCTGTACCTTATAAGTGAGGAATACACTTCTCCCAGTCTTCCCACCAAAACTCTAGTTACAGCTTCATGTGAGTGGGAGAAAAATTTGTTATGCCTGTGGAGTGCTTAAATCATCCTTGCTGAGATAGGCCTTTGGCACAGGGACAAAGCTGGCACCCTGACTGGATGATGTCTCATTTTTCACCTATTTCATGGTGTTCCTGTCTTCCTGAGCATCACAGGAATGTTTATGTATTAAACAGTTAGGAGACTCAGTTTACTACTTCTTCATCCTAGATGAAAAAATTGCCATTTCTAACCACAGAAGTTTTTTCTACTTTCTTTCAACCACTGCTCATAGCAAAAAAAAATAAAATTTGGCAGTACACAAGAAGTAGGATTTTAAATATCTGGCTTGCTAATATTCAAATTGATTATATAGAATATCAATCTTTATGATTACCCTGCGAGGTAATGACTGACCATCAGACCTGTATTTTTAGCCGTGCTCATATTGTACTCTGGAACTTTTTTATTGTTAATGATTAAATTTTACTCTTAAGACTGGGCAAATATCAGAAAGTGTATCTGAAAAGAGAAAAAAAAAAAAAGTTCAGATTTTGTTTTCAAGCCAAAATGGAAGCCTCAAAATAGCAATAATATTTCATGGGTTAACAATTTTAAAATAATCAGCTTAGAATTCTTCTT
Organism: Pavo muticus; assembly: GCA_016647715.1. Lineage (NCBI taxonomy): Eukaryota > Metazoa > Chordata > Aves > Galliformes > Phasianidae > Pavo > Pavo muticus. The sequence goes on from JACDJE010000173.1 coordinate 1,621,273, forward strand.
TTTTCATTTGGTTTTATTTGAAACTGAATAATCTTAATCTTTGGCTTTGGCTTTGCCATTCTTTCCTTATTGGATAAGGGTTCCTGGTTTCATTACTGGAGTATTACACATCTTAGAAACCCTGACTGTTCTCCCACAGTTTAATTAATTTGTTCAAGTTTTGGAAGTATGTTGTTCAAGGGTAAAAAAAAATGAGAGGAGCAAGAGCATCTGAGCCAAAGCACCTTGAAGCCCCTATGATAGCTCTGGTAGACAGAAGTTAGGTCTGAAATGAATTCATGTCCAGTTATGTATTACCAGTGTTAAAGGAGATTGCTCCAATTAAAATAATTTCTAAAACCTGAATAAGCAGCAGAGTGAATCTTGCTACGCAAAACAAATGAATTTGAATAAATTACTCCATGAAAAGGATACACTTCTGTGCGTGCCAGCATCTTCCATAGTTTACAGTAGCTGTTTAGCCTGGAAAATAATTTGATGAAGTCTTAGCATCTGGAATGAGAAGTGCTTAGTTTAGCTGCTGTTTTACAGACATTAATTTGAGATGGAGTTTGGAAAGGAAGTAATGGTATCACAGGGTAACTTCTGCTTCTCAGAATGTGCTCACTCAGCAGCAGCAATACAGCTTAGTGGACTACCTAATTAGCTGTAATCAACTGCCAGTTGATGAGTGTATCACTCAGTTTGCATTTATTGAGGACTGGTGAATAATCCTCATGCCTACACTGACCATAAGCTCATGGTAATGATAGGTTACTTCATACGTCACATTTATTGCATTTATAAGGCTCCTGTGTGCCATTTTAAATACACACATTCTCTATGTGAGCTGGAGAGTACCTACCTTGAGCTTTGGTAGAGCTCTCAGCACTTAATGCCAGTGCAAAAACTGAATACACGGATGTCAGTAATGCTAATGATTATTATTATTATTTAATTTAGTGAGATCCTTCAGAAAGTCTACTATCTGAATTCACAGTTTAAAGAAAATAGTATTTAACTGGTACTTGAGCAGGACCAGTCTGCTGCAGCAATTCAGTTATGGCTCTGAGATTTCTTTATAACTGTGACTCCCTAAAAATGTGTTACAACTGAGCTATTTTGTCTGAGTGTTTTTAAGTTGCCAGAATATGTGTTGTAAGGAAAAGTGATAAAAGACATTCTTTTTCCTGTCCATGGGAGGGGGCTAGAATTAAGTCATCTTTAAGGTCTCTTCCAACCTAAGCCATTCTATACTTCTATGATTCATAATTCGGTCAGCTGTAGCAATGTGGTCAATTATCAAAGGTAAACAAGATGGAAGTGGAGGGGTGGGACAAGGAAGGTTCTTACCAAAAGTAGCAGTGAACAGCATGGAGTTGTGTGACAGGTACTGTCTTTGGCTTGCGAGTTCTAGTTTTTGTTGGCAATACTCCTTGGTATTGCTGGCATCATTTAGCATCATCTATCTCAGTGGGAGATGTGTTTGAGGTAAGCCAAAGCTGTACTCAGTTATTATGTCAGAACTGGCAGCTGTGTACTGAGTCAATCTCTGCAGCTCAGCACTCTGAAAAACATTTTAATATCCCTGCAGGTTCCAGTCTTCCCATTTCTGTCGAGTGTAGGCATTTTGCTTGGTAGAGTGATGCAAATCTTAGGACTTTATCTCCAATGGTGTTGTCTTTCTGGACAGATTCCATTGCATGTTTCTGCAGCATCAGCACAATTCACACTGGGATACAACAGGAAAAAAACTCATTATATTTTGTATCTTGACCAACACTCTGAAACAGCATCAGAACCCTGAGACTTACTGATGTGAATAAAGAATTTATTAAAAGAACATTTTAGATGGGCGGCAAATGGTTTATGACATCTTCCAGTTGTCATGCACCTTTAAAGACAAGTGCATTCAGCAGCTCTGTTTCCATAGACCATATTTAGATAAACATACTGCATAACTGCATTCCAAGACTATCTTTGATGAAGAGGGACATACACTAGGCTGAGTTCAGACCTTTCAGTAATAGAGGCACTCCAAACATATTAGGAAGAAGCATCACTGGTTTAATGGTCTGAATAACAGTGGAGCATCTTTAGAGTCTCCAGGGAGTAGATAATCCTAGTACTTTTTGGAAGAAAAGGAAAAACCCATAAATGTACTTTCCCAGCACTTCCAAGCCCTTACAAAGAAAGTGGGCTTGGGTACAGGGGAGGGTATTAAAAATAGCAGATCAGATCAGAGCTGCTCCTGTGACATAAGAGAGCCTCAGTGTCTTTCCTGATTGTAGCTAGTGCTGCTTTCCTGTGAAATAATTCAGAATAAAGTGACACAGATAGTTTGTCTCTGGGCTACCATCATGCGAATTTGGCATTGTATGTTGAGAATAAGTTGCATGAAAATTCTTACAGTCTTTCATAGGCTAGAGACGTATGTTCTGTAAGTCTCACAGTCTTTCAGCAGAGACTTCAACTCCAAGCATGAGTCTGTCCTGTCTTACTTGCAGTCATACCTGATGCCCAGCACTTCTCAACAGTCACAAATAGTTGTATAACCACTAGAAAGACAGCTTCATCAGTTGGGAGTACAAGGTAACACCCCGTCCCTGTAACATCTTGTAGTGGTTTTGATCTTAAAAATTCATTGGCGGTCTTGTCCTTCTCCTTTTTATTGTCACAAGCCAATTTGTTAACATAGAAAGAGAAAAGTGGTGCCTGGACACCAAGAAACAAGTCTGTTGCAAAATAGTTCAAAATAGAAGTTTAAGCAATGTATTTTCCCCAAACATGGTTTTAAAAAGTCTCTACTTTCTGGAAAGCAAATCAGCATGAAGTTCCATGTTTCTGTTTAAATAGATTGCTTTCCTTAGTGGCTCCTCTGTTTTTGATTTTTGATTATTTTTTTTTCACAGTCACAACCTGGTACAATGATTAATCCCTAGAGCAGTACAAGAAAATTGAAATTGATTTTCATCATAGCAGTCAACAGCAGTCAGTATTCCTTGTAGGATGTGTTTGCAAGATGACTCCTAAGATTGTAAGTGATCAGCAAGACCATCATGGAGCGTACTCTTGAGCCCTTGATATTCTTAATTATGGGAGTTCTGTTTTATTTAACTAGCAGTGTGACTAAATGATTTTGTAGGAATGTGCAACTCAGCTGAACTACAATGTCTTACGTAGGCACTGAGCAGCTATAATCTCCTGGCTGAGTGATGCCATTTCTGAAGACTTGCCAGAAATTTTCAGTGTAGTTTCTTATGGAAATATCAGCAGGATCACAAGTCTGCTTGCATATTAAAGAGTAAACTGGGGGCCATTTTTGCTGCGGAGGATTAAACATTGCCAATCCCTTTGAGAAACCATCATTTGGATATGCATGCTATGGAGAATAATTCGGCTTTGACATTTGATTTCTGGCTTTGCATACATTGTTATGCTAAGGACATAAAGTAGTTCCAACCTTGCCAATGATTATTTTGGCTTCTTGGTAAAGTAAAGTGTATTGTGATTATCATAAACAAATGTTAAATGTAATTTGATTTCTTTTAAAGAAATGTCATGGCACCAGTTCTAGTTACATTACTAGCTAATTAGCTCAAAAGAAAATGAAATTATAGAAGCCAACCAGAGCTATGTCCAGCTTCAGTATTTTATTCTTGATCGTACCGTAGGATCTTTTATAAAACTATGTGTTCAATTATCATTAGCAAATAGAATTATTACTCTATGTTATTTGTAGTTCTTTAGTGTTGAGTACACAATCTTGAGAACAACATTCCCAGAGAGTCTTGTTTAGAAAAAAACAGTTAAATATTCTGACTTTATGCTGCTTTTTGCTTCTTTTTGCCGCATTAGGTACGAGCAGATACAGAAGTTGGAGTATGGAAGGAGTGATGTTATATGTTGCCTTATGTTACATTACATTATTTCTACGCTTATTTTAATCCAGAAGTTTAGTATCTACGTAGAAATAGCTAATGATTTATCATTGCTGTCAAAGAGAGACAGAATTGATGAGACTGATCTTGGAGTGAGGTGTGTGAACAATATGGAGACCCAGTGTGCCCAGTCAGCAGTCTTAGCCAGCCCAGGGACTTGTGCTGCTCTGGCTCTGGAACAGCCCCAGATGGAATCCCAAAAAGGTTTTGTTGGAGCAAAACTTGACTTGTGGCATCACAGTTTTCAGGCAGTGCTGCATGTGTCATCTCATCATCCAGATGCCAAAGATAGCTCCCAGGGCCTGATCACGCTGAGGTGGCATGTGGTTTCCTGCACTCCAGGGGCCTTGCTCAGTGACAGCTACTGGATTTTTCATTGCCTGACAAGAACATGATTAATTCAGGCAATGCATTTATTGCTGGCAAATCGAGGAGGAGTAAAATTCTGCTGTATTCATCAACATGTTTTGATGGAATTCTGAAGATGGTTGCTTGTAACTTATGGGGGTGAGAGGCAGTGATGGTTCGTATGTGCTGCGCTATCACAGAAGTCTTTACTCAGAAATAGTAAATTCAGCTTTAGGATCTGGGACATGAGGCTTCAGGGGAAGATTTCTATTACACAACAGCCTCTGCAGCTGCTGAGTAGTACAGGGCATTTTTTGGTTATTGCTTTGAGTACTGCTTCAATAATTGCCTGTGATAATGGTTTGATATCTGGGGTGTGCTGGGATCTTTCTTTGTTTCTGATTTTCCGTCTGATGTGGTTTGTTTCCCTTGTCCTTATTATACACATCAGAGGTAGTGTGCCTACTGGAGATCAGGGTGTGTGGGTGTTCATGGTGTAATCTCTTTGCCACGATGTACCCACATTTGCTTATATTACAGGGGATGATGAAAAAGCCTGAAAAAGAACTGACGAGGAGAATGCCTCTTGGTATTCTCTGCCATCATAGATACCTTTTGGCAAACATGACCCTAAAGTACAGGAAAGTAGATCAGATGTATGTAGATGAAATTTTCTACTTAGTTTTATATTTTTGGAGCATGAAGTGAATGAAAAGAAAAAGAACGCATATGGAGCATAGGTTCTTAATGAGTACTTTGCTCTCTCTGTGAGAGCAGTTAACAGCAGCATGCCTTTTCCTGTGCTGCCACTGAAGTTGCTGTCCTCAATCTCTCACCGTTTATAAGAGCATCAGCATCTTGGCTGTGGTGCTGCTGGGGTGACATGCGGCCGTCAGAGCAGGAGAGTGGCAGGCAGAGTGCAGGGCTGAGCCCTGTCCTGGCCATGCACACGGCAGCATGCTGGGCAGGTGTGGGGGTTTGCTGCTATTTTTCCAGATAAGCTGGCTTCAGTGAGCTGGAAGGGGTTACTGGACAAGGGTTTATTCCTTCTAAGTAATGCTTCAAAGAAGCATTACTGCATCTTAGTGTCTTTTCTACTCTAAGAGGGATCGTGACAATAAAAATGCCCGAGTAAAAGAAGTGATAGCCCAGTTTTCTTTTTTAAGTCTTCTAAATGCATTATTTCTCCCTCAAAATTCACTTTGAAACTTTCTGATTCATCCTTTCAGCTTTCCTTGTCTCACCTTTCCTTGCCTTGCCTCCAGCAAGGGGAGCACTGAACGTTCCCTCCATTTTCAGTTCAGTTTCTTGTGTTTTTCATTAAAACTACCAGCTACTGGTAAAGGAAGAAAATGTTTCCTAATACAAGACGGACCATCAGAAGGAAGGAAGGTTTTTCATAAGGTCACTGTGAGTAAGAAGATATAGCATATAACCACCATTCTGATTCTTAAAATACTCTTCTTCCCACTTCTCTCACCTGAAACAAGCTGCCAAAAGAACAGCAGCAAAAAGCACAAAAAACCAAAGCAGACAAACATCTCCAGTCAGGCTTGCAGTGTCTCTTTAAGGACATGCATGGATTAAAATTACTCACTGTGCATGTTGCACAGACCTAGTAAATGGCAAAGCTGCTTGGCCAAGTCGCATGGCGCTGGCAGAATCAGGGAGTAACTGCATAGGCACATGCATTCTTGCTTCAGAGTGGAGTAACGAATACTGCATCAATGCTACATTTAGTTCATTAGGATTGTTTTGGGGGATTGAGTGTGCATGCATGCATATGTGTGTAAGTGTGTTTTCATCGTGTGGTTTTACTGACTAATTGAATGGGATACGTTTTAGATGTCCCTAAAGCTAGGCTTGATAAAAAGCTTTACTATCATGCAGAAGAGGGAAAGCTTGATGTGCTGAGGTACCTAATGGTAGCTTAGAGCAGTAGCAAGTATGTTGTGTGTATTTATTGTGTTAAAAAAAGAAAAAAAAAAAAAGGTGAAAATTTAGAAACCCTTTAAATAAAGAGAAATACTGAGTTCTGTGAAAAATTCTGTGGGTGTTGGATCCCATCACTGGGACAGGATAGAGAGGAAATGCAGAAGGACAACTGAAAATTGGTAATGAGATAAAGAATTGCTGTCTGTGGGGATGCATAAAGTAGTCCACGCTGCCATAACTGTATACAAGCAGTCTTCTTCACTGTGAAAGGGTTGTCTTTAAAAAGCAACTTGTATAAATTGGATTTCCACACAGCTACATCTGTGGTTTGCTAGTTATTTACAAAAGCAGTTTTCTTTTTCCTTCTTTAGAAGTTTGATACATGTTTTGTAGAATTGAAAAAAATTGAAAAATCATCCTTAAAATGTAATCTCCCCTTTTTTTTTTTTTTTTTTTTTTTTTTTTTTGCCCTTAATGTGAGTGTATATTGATTCAGTAATGTGCATTGCAGCGGGGAAGCTCCTGTAAGTATGTTCATAATAATCAATCAATTAATTAATATTGCTATTTGTCTTATTTGTGAGAGGTCTTCGTATGTGTTTACATGCATCAGGCATTTTCTTCGCAGTGAGAACAGTTGCTGTAAGTACTCAGCAGCATAAACTCTGGAATACTGACAAGGAAGAAGTTGTGTGTGCAAAACTACTGGGTGCTGCAGCAGTAGCAGGTTTGGGTAGTAGATGCTGGACGGTCCGTGAGGCACTATGCAATGCGCTGAGGTAACCTAGCTGCTCCTCTCAGGCTTTGCTTCTTTAGACATACCAAATATTTTGAGGACTTCCTCACGTGTCTGAAATAGTGGGAAAATGCCTAAGAGGGAAGGAGACCTGTGCAGCTGCAATCCTAATGCAAATCTGCTGAGACAGAGGAGCTTGACTGTGTGCATGCATTCATACGTGTGATCAGCAAATTCATTTTGCTCCACTCGTCAACATGAGACCTTGACCAAGGGTTTGTGTGACAGCCTGATGAGTACAAGTTGTAAGTAGCTGATAACAAGATATTTCCCTGGAAATATTTATGCTTCTTCAACTGAGGTGTCATGCCTGCTATTGCATACACTATATGTTGAATTATGCATCAAATATAAATCTGCCAAAGCTGATATAATTGAAATTGCAAAGGCTAGTGAGTTGTCAAGAGCTATCAGTGCATACCCCTAACTCGGAGGAGAGACAAGGGAGATCCAGGTTAGGAATGATGTGTCAGAAATTAGACGGATATTACTTAGCTTCAGTTCTCAAAACAATAATAATAATTGCTCCTTATTAGAAAATTTTTGGAGATGATTTTGAGAGACTAAACTCTTTATTTGAACAATACGTACATATCTAATTGAACAAGGATAATAACAACAAGATTCACTTTGCTGTATTAGGAGATCAAGAAGATTTTCTTCAATTTTTGATCAGTAGTGTCAATCAAATACATAAAAATATTTTCATTAAGTATTTGCATATAGCATTTCTGTTGTGTAAGGTTTATTTAGTAAAGCAGCAATGGAATTTAAAGCAGCTTGATCTCCTTCAGCCAGTTCTGCTGGCAATCATTTGTTTGCACACGCAGTAATTTGCATCTGTCTGAATAATGAAACACCTCTGAAAATAATTAAGGTTCTTCATACAAGTTCTGAGAAGCTGTATGTATTTCTTCCAAGATGGCTCTGAAAGACAATGCATAAGCCTTTTTTGTGGCTACATGCATCTTGTCAGTCTTGGACTGTAGCTCCCATTTTTACCAGTCTAAATGATGGCTATCTGGCTTTACTGCTAAACAGAGAAAAAGCGATAAATTCATACAGCAGAGGGATGAAGTTTATGAATAGGTGTTCTTGTGCTGTAAACCAGCCAACTAAAACATTTGCATATTATGCTCAAATTGTCTTCTGCTTCCAGTGCCACAAGAAAAAGGGAGAGTGATCCTACTTTTGTCACTCTGAAAGTAATGCCTCCTATTTATTTACAGGGAAACTACAACAGACACAAAGAGCACAATGACATGATTTGAGAGTGCAAGTTCTCAGTGACAAAACAGTATTTTTTGACGTGGTCACCTTTAGCTATGCATTTTCATCTCAGTGAAAGTGGTGCATGCCGTGCTTGTAATAATCTGCCTGGCCATCCAGAACGTGGCTTGTCTTTCACGTTGCTGCTGCCACGGCTGAAACGCACCACTCACCATCTCACTGTGCTCACATCCACTGTTTGTCATCCAAAAACATTCAGCAAACCTTGATGCACGTCAGTGGGTGCCATTTTTTCTACATGGGGGAATTCAGTGACACACCATAGCACTTCCATGTTGAATGCCATTTTGTTAATCTGCCCCTCTGCTGCCATCTGTCGCACAGCATCAAAGTGGAATGGAATAGAATAAAATAGAATATTGGTGGGAAAGTTTAACCTCTGCAGTCACACCACCAACATCCACCTCTGACATCATAAAACATGAGGCATTGCTTTTGGAGCTGTCCTCACAGATCCTCTAGAAAAAAATTCTAGAACTTCTGAAACTGATGAGTTACCTAGCTCAGTGCCTGGGAAGATTATGATGCTGATCCTTTAGTCCCACAGTTTGTCAGTGCTTCTGTCCAACGCGGTGTTTACTTACCTTCTGATGATTTGCAGTTTTGCTTCCGGGTAATGGAGGAAAGGTGGCATTTTCCCTCTTTTCTCATCTTTCCCTTGTGACCCTCAAATACATTAAAACTATGTGAAGAAATAAGTTTTCAGAAAAACTAAATAGCCAAGAGATTTGTGGCATCCTGTGAAAAATACAGGCACTATGCCTGTGTCTTTAGGGTGCATTTTTCTGTAACTTAATGATGATTAGGGTATCTCTAAACCTAATGTGAAATATTACTGAAGAATAATTAAATTTTCTTGCTCAAATGCACAGCCATTTATAATAGTTATTATAGTTCCTGAATGTGTTTATTACAGAGAAATTGCCGAGGAAAAAAAAAAAAGTAATTACTTGGCTTCATGGTGTTTCTGATTCAGGAAAAGCAGCAACAACCTACTGTTGGGTTTATTGTACTTTTCATTAAAGCAGCTGGCATTGGCCATTCTCAAAGTAACTATATAAACCATTGTTCAGATACAATACAATAATTTCTGCTTTCCTGTGAAGCCATCTGGTTCTACCTCTGTTCTTGGTATTTTTAGCATTGATGCGAAACAGTGTTAATACTTACCAGTATTCACAAAACTCTGAATATTTCTGTAAGTTTCAAATAATTAAAGGCATTTATTTTAGTTTAATTAATTTAAAACAGGAGACCGACCTAACTTTTAGCCTCGTCTCCAACAAAAAATGGAAAACTTTTAATACCTGGCCCTGAAGGGGATAGGATAGTCTAGCAGAAAGTTGTTCAAATTGTTTCTTGTTTTGTTTTGTTTTACTTTTAACTGAAACATTATGTAAGCATTTGACCTTAGAAGGACACTTCATGGTTTCTCCAGTGATTTGCATCAAATTATCATGAGTTGCTTTTTTGCAGCTGCACAAGGAATAAGCATGGAGTATAAGTAGGTGAATGGGTGTCCTCTTTAAGCTGGACTCATGCATGTTTTATAATGAAACCAAAAGAGATTAAAATGGAACCTGTCCCTTCACGGCTTGACAGAGTGGTAGCAAACTCTTGATTACAAGATACTTGTAATAATTAAATTCCTCGCTCAGAATGCAAATGCAGCCCAGAATCTCAGAGACTCAGAGGATGTGTCAAGGCTGTTTGTGATTTCAAGTACTGGTCACAAATCTCTGGAATCGCTGTAGTTAAAATTCTGCTAATGACTGGCTCTGTTACCTTCAAAATAGTTTTGCTTTTTCACGTTTAAGATGGCCCAAATGAGTTCCTCTTTCTTACTTGTACCCTTAATGATTTCTCTCCTGCCCAGATACAGTAAAGAGCATGTTTCAAGGGCATTCCTGGTGAAAAGTATGTAATAATATTAATCGCAAAACTCTCCAGGTACTTGTCAAGGTCCTGAAGAGATCAGCCTGTGCTGACACTGTGTATTCTGATAAAGCTCTGCAAGCATCAGGATCCTTGGATTTAATCCTGCAGCCAATAAAACAGGGACAGTCTGTTGTTAAAGGTAGCTGCTGGTCACTTCATGTTACATCTTACCTAGGGTTTTAGGGCATGTCCTAATGCCTATTGACTTAATGTCATGGTAGTGGAAAGAAAGGACATAAACAGCCCACTGACCGTTAAGATGACAAAAGCTGTTAGGACCTTAAAATAGCGTTGATAGAACCGTATATGTTGAGTATTTTATGCAGTAAGATGTTTTGTAGTGAGATTTTAGATGTTGCATACATTAAAAATGTACTGATTTGATTTGCGGTGATGATTGTTATCCAAGTTACTGAATAGTGCTCTTTAAATGATAATTTATATACAGGTTATCACTGAAGCTGAGAGAGGGTCTATACTGGATTAATTGACCCACAATTTCTGTTTTTAAGAAGGGAAACTGAGATCTGCTGATGTCTGGATGTTGACTGTTCTAAAAATGCTCGCCCTAGAAGCTCAGTTTGTCACCTCCTTTTGATGTGTGAAAGAAGAATGCAGTTAAAGAAATGGGGCAGAGGGCTTGTACAGGTCCCTTGTCCCAGAATGGTCCCTCAAGGCACTCTGTAAGGTAATGGTACTATTTCTACCCGTTCCTGCAGCTGACTAGGACAAATTCTGCATCTGAATTCAATATTTAATTTCACCTGAGCTTCATCTCTTGAAGCATTTCCATGTGTCTGGACAGATGTGATTAGACAAAAGGAGCTGAATGATACCAATGATACCAGTGGTGTTCAGCTGCCAACTCTTGGAAATTTCATTCTCTCCTAATGGGTTCTAATGAAGAACATGAGACTCAAAATTATCTTTCATATTTGAAAATCTCATCAGAGGTTGTTTGGTGTAATAGGAGCTTCCTCTGATTAACTTTGGTTTGAAGTATTAAGTCTGGCATACCTTGGCATACCTTTAAGAATAAAAGAATCAGAATAAGGATACTTCGATATATTTTACAGTGTCCACCATAAACTCTAGAGTAATATTGATGGTCTCCAACACCTACATCATTTATTATGCCAGAGAACTGCTTTCTGGTCTTTTTCCAGTTGGCTTCAGATTACTGGAAATTGCTGTTCTCATTATCATCCTCTTCTTATTTCCCCACACTTATTCAAAAATAAATGTGAGTCTCCTAAAACTAGTGTCTAAATGTGTTCAGCCCTCTGAACTGTCACTTGTCATTTCATTTGCACATTTCTTATATAAGTTTTAGCTGCTGAAAAAAATCCTACAGCAGACATAATGTATTGCTTTCCATATTGAACCTTTTTCAGTTCTAATACGACAAACTTCTCACATTCTTTCAGATTGACTTAACATTTATAGTTCATCTTTAACTTTGTTGTATGAAGAGCTCCCCAGTTTCAAATAAGAGGATTGTAGGTACTAAAATCAAGACAATATGAAAAAGCAAACTATCCCATGGATAAATTGTCATTTGGGAAAGTGCTTATGTTGAGAACAGGAACATACAGGAAGTTTGTTTAAGAAAAACGGAATAACGAAGTGGAGATTACTGAAGGTACAGTTCAGTCTTGCTCTCATTTTGATCAACATTCATTGCATAAAATACAAATGCAATTATTAAAGGAAAAAAAAAAACAAAAACCCTTGCATTAGATTTTCAAAATACACAATGCAAATTGTATACATCCTTGAAAGCAGTTATTCTCCTTTTTTTTATGTGATGGTGGTATTGCATGGATATCTTAGGGCAGTTATTTGTATGATAGTTAGCAAGAGAAAACACCATATCATTTCCTGCTTTTAATGTTGCAATTAATTGCCAGTGTCATTTTTATCTTAGGATATAGCCATTGCTGCACTGCTCTCTTAGAACATGGAAGTAATATTGCAATTGATGTCAAAATTATTGCTTATGGAGTGCACAGAGATTTAATGGGTTTACTGAATTGCTCTGTGACAAAGAGGCCTAAGATACAATTAGGGACCTTTCAGTTCTGTTTTATGCAAGTACTGAGAGGCAGTCCATCCAAATCCAAACAAAATCATCAATAAACATTAAATGTCACCGAGAATTAATTGTTTAGCCCACAGCTTTTTCATAGGTTGGAGACACAAAGAGGAGCTAGGTTTATTGGTCCTAATATTGTTGCCTTTTGATCTGCACGTTTGGTTCTTTCTCTAAAACAATTGTTGCTGGATACTGGCTTGAAGAATGGTTCTTTTTTTAAAATATTCTTTACAGGGATTCTGTGTAAACATTTCTGTCTGCTTATGAAGGGTGAAAATTGGAATAGCAACGTGTTGCAGTAGCAAAAGCAAATCCAGTATAATTTCTCAGTCACTTACAATATTGTGAAAATTCTTTTTTTTTTTTTTTAATGAAAATAATCTATAAAAGGAAACTTTACCACACCATAGATGTATTACTAGTAATGCCTATATTTAAATTGAATCCTCTTTTATCTGAACGCTCATGGAACAGAACAGTTCTAGATTACAGATTAATAAATAAACGAATAAAGAATATTGTAAAATTTCAGCCTTAAATAAGTTGGACACTTTTACTATTATTGGCTATTTCAGTCTTTCCATATGGTATAGTATATACTGCTTTGAGATCATGTTGTATGGAATAATGACCTTTCAGTCAATACTTCTGTAACATTTGGAAAGGAGAATTAAAGGCTCTTTAAAAATGAA
>JACDJE010000173.1:1638975-1701296 GCA_016647715.1 Pavo muticus
TTTTTTTTTTTTTTTTCCCTGCAAGCATGAGATTGCAGTAATCAGTTCTGTTTTCCAGAGGTAAATTTTAAGGTTAGTTTTCCAAACGTCTGTTTTTCTCCCTTTGTACAATCATAGACACCTTGCAATAGAATAAGCTCTGTCCCAGTGGTGCCTTGCAAGGTACTGCTTTTTACAGGAGGATGATGGTGAGATGGGTATACAGAGGGAGCTGCAGATAGTATCTCCTGGATTTTCCATTTCTGTTACATCAGCATTTCCATAGATAAGCTAATTTGGTGTGAAAAAGGATAAATAACTCTGCATGCTTTGAACATAGTAAAGTTGGATTAATAAAGTCTAAGAAACATGTTTCTTTTACATTGCTGATGTAGTCATTAAAATACAGATAACAGTGTTGTATTTTGTGGACTTAGTATAAATGCAATTACAAAACAGCTGGGAAAAATTTTTCCATGTGAATGGAGAAGGTTTTAGAGTTAATCTTTTACTGCATAATAACCATAAGAGACTTGGAATAGGAAGGTTTTCCCTGCTAGATAAACATGAGTCTTTTCAGGACACCAACTTTAAAATCTATATAATTAGTATTCTACTCATGCCAGTTCATTTTAAGAAATCCTGAATTATCAAATGCAGAAGTCATCTATCCAGTTTATTCTACCTCATAATCACTTCTCTACTGAAAAGTTTTCATATTTGCATAAAATGTTGAAAGATTTTTGTAATTCAACTTTTTCATATTTTCTCTTATGCAAGGAAATAGCAATCATTTTAGTAAGCATTTGTGTCAATTATATGAAGATGTTTAAGATCATGTTATAATGTGTTCTGGCTTTTCAGTAATTTAAATGGGGTTGAATTTCACATTCTCCATTTACTATGGGGTGCAAATCCTATCGGTGATTTAAGTAAATTAGGAGACAGTCACTGTGACAGAGAACACTAGGAGCTCAAACCATTGCAGGGGAGCTGTTTTCTTTAGTCTTCACTAGTATGGACAGTTCCTACCATAATGAACGTCCGTACTGAATAATGTTTCACAAAGAGAGATTAAGTTAAATAGCAACCATATATGACGAAAGGAATGCACTTGTGAAAGTAAAGGCAATTCTGTATTACTTACATTGTATNAAAAAGCTTTTGTGGCTAGCAATGATAGAGATCAAGCTTCCTGCGCAACACATGAATATACTGGTAACAAGAGAGATATAAAATAATGAGTTGTCCATCAGGGCTTTTTTAGGACTGTATAAATAGACAGTTGCAAATTATTCTAATTTACATGAATGTTGGGTTCGCTTGTAGATGGAGTGATAGCCATTTTTTTATGCTCATAAATATAAAATTGCTGTCTCGATCAATTAAAACCTTACATATTTTGAACTAAAGGGAAAGAGAAATTGTAAAACATTTTTGTAAGAATTTTTTGTATGGGATTAAAGTGTTTAAATACACATGTTTTATATTTTTCCTGCTTATTCGTTATATGTCCAATAGATGTATCAGCGCATGCTGTGAAGATAAAGAGAAGGTGGGACTTCTGGACAAGCCAGAGATGATGTGGTTAGATACTTTTGATAAGACAAGAGCCTTAAGAGTGCTTCAGCTCATCAACCACACAGTCATTTTTTGTGTTAGTGGCAGAGGTTGGTGATTAGTGAACATTTCTGTCTCTTTGGAGTACAGGATGTTGGAATTGCATAGGAAAATGTTTCATGGTAGATCTGTAGGACCTAAATCCAACACAGCTGTTGGTAAGACTTCATTTGAGCTGCAGAAACATCGGCAGTCTGTAGTTCCAGCTAGACTGCTGTAGTTACTCTAGTATGTATCCATCTCTGAAAAAAAATAAATGCTGCTTGGCACTGGGAAGAAACATCAGATTGATTCAGCAACTCTTTGTGCAGATATTTGATTTTGGTTAGAAGCCTCTGAAGTATAGTTAGTCTTAGATCTTTTTATACTTGACACTGAGATGGCAGCATTTCCTTCCCAGGTCTCATAAATGTAAATTGTTGCAGCAGTGACACTTCTGCCGTTTAAGCCCAAGTGTTTCAGCCTTCTTAGTTGTTAGCCAGGTTAAAGGATTGTGATCTGTCAATTAAATGAAATATGTATACAAGCAGTGCTACAAAACTTCCTCACAGGCCAGGTCTTGTAAAACATGTCATCATTACCTTTGCATATTCATGATGCCTAGATAGTAATGCTTTTTGTATACTACAGGTATTTCTTCTAACTGACATCTTCAGTTAATACAGAGCCTGAGCGCTGCAGTCCTCTGCTGCATAAGTAAGAGATCACAGAGTATGAATTTCCAGGCAGAATCCTATGCATTGTCAATAGGGGGTAAATTGCCTTCCATTGTCATGTGAAGCTGAAAATCGTGGATATCCTTTCTGTAGGAAAAATACGTAATAAGCTGCACTGATTTTTTTTTGCTTCTCTAAGTAGGTATCTTGAGATATTTTTGCATTGCCAGCAGAATTCATAAGTGTTTGTACAAAACAAACAGATCCACATAGATGAAATTAACAGTCAAGAGGGAACAGCCTTCAACATTATTTACAGGAATATTGGATAACTTAAGTAAATTATTTTACAAGATGTTAATGAATTTCACTGAGTTTCAACACAGACTTGATGTACTGGATAACTGTTTAAAATACTACAAACCAGAAATCATTGTTTCCTTCCAGGAGCCACACTTAAATGCTTGCATGGAACTTTTCAGATAAATCTGATTTGTTATTTGATTTGTTATTTGATGTCACTACAGTAGACTGGCATCATGAAAAAATCTGAGAAAATGGCATACACGTAGCTGCAGAAGTTCTCAGTGATGAATTTGGAATCATTGTAACTTCTAGACTTCACCCAGTTACTTAACTTGTACGAGGAAAGCATAGTAACTGGGATTGTTAGATGGTATTGAAATCAGTTTCCAATACAGTAGAATGTATTTTATTTATTGCTGTTTTCTTAAATTAAGGCATTAAATGTGTATATAGATATCCACTGTTCTTTTGAAATCTGAGAATGTGATGGTGACGTTACAGTGCTGAGGTATGAGACAGAGTACTCCACAGGAATGGAGTTTATATCAACTTTGCAAAGAGTAATTTATTTATTTTCCTAACTGAAAAGGAAGTCGTTCTTGCAGCATGAGTAATGGTGCTAAAAGAGGAAATACTGAGGAAAAGAATATAATCTTTGGTCCTTACAAGATGGACACTGAAATAGCAGTATGTCCTTGGTAGCACCTGTGCAAAAAAAATGAAAACACAAGTATGTGAAGTGTAACACTCTCGTCCCTACTTTGTATAATTCTGTGGCTGTTCAGATCTCTGATTAAAGCTTTTCAATTGCCAGTACACTCCACAAAGGTAGAATTGCAACCATACTTCTTAGAATAAATGAGTGTTTTTAGAGCTGCTTAGATTTTCAGAAGACCTGAATATGTATCACTGAAGAAAAACTTCATTTTTAGAGACCTTTATCTAGAAGGTTTATTTTCTATTAATGGCTGGAGACAGTGAAGTAAACCCAACAGCATGTGGTGTTGCACAATGCTTTTTCTATTTGGACAGCATTAAGCTTCTTCTATGTCTTTTCTATATTGTATTTTTGGAAAGAGAGCTGATTGGATTGTCTTGCAGTTAAAAGATGTGCCTAATTATTGGAAGTAAACCAAATTTCCAGTTGTAATTTTCTCTGTAATTTTTTTTTCTTTAAAAGCAGGGAAATGCCCTTATCTGACTTGTTTATTTACGTGAGCTTTCCCACATAACAGTTAACGTCAGTGACTTGTTCAGGGACCATGTAGATTGAATAATGTTATTTGAGTGTGAAAAAGAAAAATGTTGATGTTAAGCTTCAGAAATAGTTATTTCAAAAAGGCTCAAATGAAGGGAAAGTTATTTGTATAGGTGCTTTATAAGAAAATGCAATGAAAGCACAACATAAAGTAGAATTTACCTGCCTGGACGCCCACCTGTGCAACCTGGTGTAGGGAACCTACTTTGGCAGGGGGGTTGGACTCGATGATCTCTGGAGGTCCCTTCCAACCCCTACGATTCTGTGATTCTGTGAATTGAAAATTTGTGTTATAATTAACAGAGGAAGAAGGATTAAGAACAAGGTGGGTTTTTTGTTTTGTAATAGTTTATTTGGGTAGCATGACAAGACGGATAGCTGAATACACCACGTTTTTCCATCATAATCAGAAATGGCAGCAGCTGGTCAAAAATTATTGTCCTCTAGATCTGTGAATCTTGTAAGTACTGTGGAAGTAGCACAGACATGAAACAGAGACGAACAGGCTTTTTTTAACTCTGAGAGTTAAAAAAACAAATAAATGATGTGCCTCTTTTTATTTAAGTGACTGGGAAACAGTTTTGTGTAATGAATTAACACCATTTTTATGAGATAATTTGTCTGAATTTAGCAAAAGAAATATATGTTCCAGAAATATCTGTGGGACTGGATACATTTTTTTTTCATAGTTTTTAGTAACTTAAGACAAGTAAAATATTATTCTTTTTTTAAGTTATGATTGACTGTGTATGTTGAGCATGGATTTTTTTTTTATTTTCATGCATACAAAAATACTGATTTTAGGACTTTCAGTAGATAGAACTTTCCCTTCTTCAGATATCAGTAGTTATCTGATATGCTGTCTGCATAATTTACTTGCCCAGGATTAACTCTTTGATTGGCATAAGTAAAAATTCAGCTTAGCCACTTCTGCTGCATTTCTTTCTTCTGTCATTTGCTCATGTGGTTTAGGAATAAACACCGAACACTGAGTGTTGAGTAGTTAGTTCACTTGCACTGAAACAAGACCCAAGAGATGTCAGTAGACTTTGCAGAAAAGATAGGAAAGAGCAAGATGTTGACATTAACTCTCAGGTTAGCAGGCCTCTTATCAGGAGCTGCAGTAATGTCTTGGTTTATACACTCCATTTGCTCTCATTGAAAATGCAGACTCCAGGCACATCACGTACTGAACATTCAGCAACAGTGGTATCACTGCGTCTTACACAAAGTTACTCTGTCTTACAAGGAAATGCCTGTTAACAATGTGTTAAGCAGAACTCAGGAAGAGAAAAGGACGTCTGAGTTATGAAAATCTGGTGTTTCCATAATGTTATAACGGTAATACTCATAAGCAAGTCAGTCTTTCTGCAGCAGGGCCTACTTCTAGTTTATACATAAACCAACGGCTTCCTTACCTGGCTTATGTTGATAAGTATATGAAGTTTTTTTGTTTTGTTTTGTTTTGTTTTGTTTTGTTTTGTTTTTAATTAAACACTCCATCTTTACCTTTTCCTATTAGAAGATTACAGTACTTGAGCAACAAGAGCAGCAGTCCCCATCTCTCTACACTACTGTGTTCTTCAACTTTAAATTCCTTCAGGACCTAATATCAAAGAAAGCAGACTCGTTAGTAACATCAATCTGACCTTAATGAGCGAAATGTTTGGTTAATAATTAATTATATATTTTAGGCAGTGTTGTGGCCTAACCTTGTTGTGGCTTGTTTTCTTAGTACAGAATACTGTGGTGAAGAGCTGATGGTATTGTGCTGCTTGGAAAGTATAATTATGTGAGCTGCTTAATTCACAGACTGAATTTTGTCATTAGCCTGGTCTTTCCCTGTAGAGTGGTCAGCAATTGAAATGGGATGAGTTTCTGCATTACTGAGATGCATTGTAAAGTTTAATGATTTTTTCCATCTCTGCTTCCTGAAGCCTCCATAACTGCATTAAGTATTGCAGCTATTACATTCCTGTAAGTTCTACTGCATTTATGGGAAGCCAGGATGTTTCATCCTGTGTCCTTTTTTTTTTTTTTTTTCCCTGCAAGCATGAGATTGCAGTAATCAGTTCTGTTTTCCAGAGGTAAATTTTAAGGTTAGTTTTCCAAACGTCTGTTTTTCTCCCTTTGTACAATCATAGACACCTTGCAATAGAATAAGCTCTGTCCCAGTGGTGCCTTGCAAGGTACTGCTTTTTACAGGAGGATGATGGTGAGATGGGTATACAGAGGGAGCTGCAGATAGTATCTCCTGGATTTTCCATTTCTGTTACATCAGCATTTCCATAGATAAGCTAATTTGGTGTGAAAAAGGATAAATAACTCTGCATGCTTTGAACATAGTAAAGTTGGATTAATAAAGTCTAAGAAACATGTTTCTTTTACATTGCTGATGTAGTCATTAAAATACAGATAACAGTGTTGTATTTTGTGGACTTAGTATAAATGCAATTACAAAACAGCTGGGAAAAATTTTTCCATGTGAATGGAGAAGGTTTTAGAGTTAATCTTTTACTGCATAATAACCATAAGAGACTTGGAATAGGAAGGTTTTCCCTGCTAGATAAACATGAGTCTTTTCAGGACACCAACTTTAAAATCTATATAATTAGTATTCTACTCATGCCAGTTCATTTTAAGAAATCCTGAATTATCAAATGCAGAAGTCATCTATCCAGTTTATTCTACCTCATAATCACTTCTCTACTGAAAAGTTTTCATATTTGCATAAAATGTTGAAAGATTTTTGTAATTCAACTTTTTCATATTTTCTCTTATGCAAGGAAATAGCAATCATTTTAGTAAGCATTTGTGTCAATTATATGAAGATGTTTAAGATCATGTTATAATGTGTTCTGGCTTTTCAGTAATTTAAATGGGGTTGAATTTCACATTCTCCATTTACTATGGGGTGCAAATCCTATCGGTGATTTAAGTAAATTAGGAGACAGTCACTGTGACAGAGAACACTAGGAGCTCAAACCATTGCAGGGGAGCTGTTTTCTTTAGTCTTCACTAGTATGGACAGTTCCTACCATAATGAACGTCCGTACTGAATAATGTTTCACAAAGAGAGATTAAGTTAAATAGCAACCATATATGACGAAAGGAATGCACTTGTGAAAGTAAAGGCAATTCTGTATTACTTACATTGTATTACTTACAGGAAAAAAAAAAAAAAAAAAAGTAGGAAATGCAGGAGAAGATAAATGCCTTTTAATTGAACTTCAGGAATCCAGAAAGACGCGGTTAATACTGCTTGATGTGCTTGATGGATGTATCATGAATGTAGTGAAGCACTGGGACAGGTTTCCCAGAGAGGGGGTGGATGCCCCATCCCTGGAGACACTCAAGGTCCGGCTGGAGCCAGCTCTGAGTACCCTGATGTCCCTGTAGATGTCCCTCTTTGTTGCAGGGGAGCTGCATTAGATGGCCATTAGGGGTGCCTTCCAACTCAAGCAAGTCTATGGTTGTGAGATTCTATGATATTCATGGGAATATTGAAGTGTGTGTGATGTATTTTTATTTGTCATTTGTATTTTGTGAAATGCAATTAGATGGCACAAACTGCATCTGCATTTTATTTAAAATGATGTTTTACTATTCTCTGCTTATAGGAAAAAAAAAATGCTTTCTTTCGAATTTTCAAGAGAAAGACTTCCCCGTAGAAGACAATATGTGGTGAAACAGTGAGAATACTTTCTAGCATTTGATATTCCAAAGCCAGATTTAGAAGGCAGATGCTTTCCATAGAATCTTTCTAGTTTTTCTATGCAAAAACACCTTTCTTCATAGGAACGAATAAAATAAAGCAGAATTTCAGGCAAATTTCAGAATTTGGAGTTTGTAGAGGCATTAGCAGTTGTTGAATTCTCATTTTTAAGACTTGAGAGAAATCAGGAGAGAACAGATTGAATACATAAAAAAAATCCTGTTTTCAGGTTCCTTAGCCTATCTCAAGGATTTCCAGTGATGAGAATCGAAACATGAATGATTTCTTTAAACTAATAGACGTTTTCAAAGGAAACTTTCATTCATAAATGGTTCAGTTCAGGATCTGTACTGCATTACGTGTATTGATTCCCTAATAATTAGCAGTTGTACTTGTTTAGACTATTCTGGAGCTACAGCTGCAGAAGAAGGCAGGAAAAGAATGCTGTTAGTAACACTTAATGTTAGTGCATATGATCCATGAGTAAACGATCTACCTCAATACGTTACCATTGCTAAAATTAAGTCTCTCTCTGTAAATTAAGGAGTATGGATTCTCCTGACTTAAGGCTGTACTCCAGATGAATATATTAATTGTCACATCATATATTGTTCATTCTTAGCTCCCAGAAAAGATTTGAGTCTTGTTTCAAATATAGAATTTTATTTCAGTCTCAAAAGTTTGAAGAAAGTTGATGATCTATAGTCAAGTCTACTCTAATAGTCAGCCTAAATATATTTAACATTACCAGTTGCTTGTGTACAGAAAAACTGGAACACTGTCTATGCAGTCAAAACATTTATTACTTGAATAGGATATTCACCTGTCTGAAAAATCCTGGTCAGGTGCTTAAGTCACTGTTGGGATGCCGTGTATGTTAAAGGATGTGAAGAGTGCCATGGTATTTCTCTAAGGTAATGCATAACTATGTGAAAAGTCATTTAGGTAAACATGATGGAGATGATTCTCCACTTTCTGTTTTGTTTACTTCCACTCTTCCTCCCCCCATGGTATTCTGTCTCACTTTCTTTCGGGTGCTTCTGTTGAAACTGATGTTTTTACCATTGTACTTTCCACGGTGTGTATCCTCACATCTTTATTTTCATTTTTTCATTCATCAATCTTATCATAAAGACATATTTCCAACAATGATAACAACATCTCTCTTCAGGGCAAAAAAGGGGGAAGAGATAAACCCAGTGAGAGTTACAGATACTTTCTGTGGGGGACAGGCGTCATGACTGTTAATGGTATTAAACTGGTAATACTGTGCTGTAACCTCTTTAAAATGAGCCACACACTTTCCTGATCTCTACTGGGGGACATGGTGTTCATTTCTACTTTCTTTGTGTCAAATGAGTATATCTGAATAGGTTTATTGTTACGGTGGAGTGAAACATTAAGCTGTATGATTTCACAGTAAAGTAATGATGGTTGCAGGAAAAGATATAAGAGACCAGTGGCTCATTTATCATTATAAGCTTTTCCATTTTTCTCTGAGGTACAAGTTGGACAATCTGCAGTCCTATAAAAACTGCTGCCAAGAATCTAGAGTTCTTCATCTGGAACGCAGAATGCCTGTATCTGGATCCCCAGACGGCTGTGATATGTGATTTTTCAAATACAGCTTTAAGCATAAGCAAGTGCATATCTTGAATTAACAAAATAAAGAGGATAGCAAATGACTTACAGAGCAGAATGCGGAGCTGTGACGGGCACTGAAACCATGATTCTCTGCCACAGATCAACATATGATCCTGGAAAAATCATTTAGTTTCATTGCGTTTAACTTACTCTGTGCAAAAATTAAGCCCACCCTGGTGTAGTTCAGGGGTTATGTCATCCAGAATGGGAGTATTCTCTGTACAGTACCAGCAACTTCTGATTTGTAAGCTTCTGGTCTTCTATTATATTAACTTCAAAAATTGTATATAATGTAATTTGAAAAATGATAGAGTTTTGCATAGGAATTGCAATACCATTTGAGTAAGAAAACAAATAACTACGCGTGTATCAGCCTACATTTTTATATTTGCTTTCATAAGCAGAATGGAAAGTAAAGCAACTCTGCACTCTGATTTATTCCCATTTATCTATTTTATAAGAGTACTAGAGAAATGTATTTCATATTAGATATTGGTTGTCTGGAATTAACTTAATAAAATGCTTACTATGTTTAGATACTAAATGGAGGAAAATTGAAAAATACCACTTGGTATTTGCTTCATAATAGAAGGGAGTATGAATTTTACTGCTGCATTCATCCACTTCAGGACTAAACCATGGATAAATTAATAACATATGTTTAACACTTTTTTTTTTTATGATAAATCACAGTTTATAATGTTGACCTGTGAATTTCCTAGGCTAGTTCTTTCCCTTGTAAAATAAATAATACAAACAGTTTTCAACTCCTTTTTTTGTTTCTTGGCCTTAGGCCTCGAATATACATGCTGCATTTCCAAAAGCTGAAAATATATAAAAACGCAATTAGTGTCATCAGACTACCGACCAATACATAATGGAAGAAGTCTAACATTTAAGATTTCAACCCTACTACAAATGCTACAATCATTTGAAAATCCTGCATTTATTTCATTACTGAGGTTAGATCTCAAAAATTATTCAGGGCACACACCTTTGGTACCCAGAAAGCCTCTGAGAGATTTAGGTGATCCATTTTCTGAGGACTGCAGATCGCCTTTTCTCTTTTCAGTTCTGTTGTATTCAAAGTAAGTGGCAGATTCTCAGCGGAGATTTGAAAGAATAAATAAATTCCATAGAGATTCTGGACTTTCAGTCCACCTTGTTGCTTCATAAATTGCTTGACGTGTTTCTTCTTGTGTGGCTGGTTTAGGAGTATCTGTTTAGGTGCTTAAAACTCAATTTGCCTCTTAAGCATTGATTTAAGTCCGGGCCAGTCACATCATTAGTCTAAACCAAGAGAATGTAATGACTGGTCATCTGAAGCTGCAAAGCTGTAGAGTCATGGCTGCCTCATGGTTATATGACAGCTCTTTGTACTACTGCTGGAGAGGAATTACCTGCTTTTAAAAGGTGTTGAGTGGTCTGTTTACCATCCAGGAAAGAATAAGCTTAGCTGTTCAAGCTTCTGTATGTTTTTTCTTGAACTTAAGAGTTCCGGAATGCTATGTTTAGATATTCTTCCATAGTTGTAGGAACTGAATGTTTCTGCAGTCACTTTACATATATGTAAAGCAGAGTAGATTGTGTTAGCTTGTGTTGCTTTGCTTGCAAGAGGAATTCGAATTCAAAATCTCAGGTCAGCAAAGACAGAAGATTTTTATGTAGTGCATTTATGTGGGATGTACGCTGGATAGTGGCAGAAGTTGAGAGGGGAGGTAGGATATTATTTTGTGAATATAATATGCCTAAACAAAAGTTAATAAAAAGTGCTGGAGTCCTGCTTGCTTTGTGGACATCCCTGCAACATATTAAGTATTTCAGTGAGCATGCATTTTATGGAAATAAACCAAACATATTGCTCATGAAGTATAACATGTGAAGTGCATGTGAAATAGCTAGAGACTAGTGATTTGGTTTTACCTAGAACCTAAAATAAAACCCTGGAGCTTTTAACATATTTCTTGTGATATGTGAAAGGTGGTAGCTAACAAAAAAAAATGAAAAAAAATAAGAAAAGAAAAAAAGAACTCTTAAAAGCATGCTTCCTGTTGCTCCTTACAATTCAAACATCAAGATCATTTTGCACAAGATATCTAGTGAGTGTAAATTCAGTATTATGCTTAGAGGTGTTAAATTCTTGAATTTATGGGAGCTGAGTGATCGTATTCAGTCTCCGCAGGCACAACATTTCCCTGTGCTGACAAGGTACACTGGGCAATGATCAGATTGTCCCATATATTTTTATAAGTACCTTTTTCTGATTTGTAAAACTGATTTGTTCTGATTATAAAACGTAGTTATGTATTACAAATGGTTTTGCAGAGAGATCAAAATGATTTTAAGTTAAGCTTCTTACACCCTTCTTTTCATTTCCACAAGCCTTGCAATTTTCTACTCTGTTCATGTCACCTGCAGTTTTTCAAATGGGCTGTCTCTAGAAAATCAGCCATATTCAAAACACCTGCAGTATATATGGTAGTAAGACAGACTGCTCACTGAACGATGTTAGTCTATCAATACCAGAAGATTAGGATAAGATTATAGGATCTCCTGCATACACAGTAATTAACTGATTGACTAGATTTACTTGAGGAGTACTTGCTTTATTTGCTATGCATTCTAAACCTGGTATCAACAGCGCTTTGCTGAACATGATGAAAATCATCTCTACTCTTTCATTTAATAAGATTGTGTTGAAGTTATTAAACTTTTTTGTTGACTTTACTACTGTCTCAAGTGCGTTGCTTAGGTTTATTTACCTCGCTACAGGAAGGGAAATACAGTCTGCAAATGCTAGCACCCAGTTATTCCTTGTGCAGTCATACTAAGTCAACTTGTTTTTTATTTCTAGACCATGTTTATGTGGCAGGGGGAACTGTTCTAAGACAGAATATATCAGCCTTCAGTTTTGGAAGAAGTTGATAATATTCTGTCATTTTAGGTTTCCTTCTCTCAGCTTTGCGATGTGTCTTATATGCACTCCTTGTCTGTTGTCTGACGTCAACAGATCTGTCTTGACACTTAGCAGCATAGATTGCGTGACAAAGGACCATCCTCTAGCTAAGAAAAATTCTGAACTCTCATTGTGAAAAGGGAATTTGATTGTTCCAGACCTCTGTTATAAAAGAAATGCTTGGGGAAAAACAAAACAAAACAAAACAAAAAGACCCACCATCAATAAAAGAACTATTTAAAAAAACAAACAAACAAAAAAAAAAAACACGTGAGTTTTGCACAAAAACAAAATCTAAGTATAAGCTTAGTCTGATCAACTCCACTTTAAAAAACACAGTATCTATCAAGGCATTCTGGAATACTCTTCCATTGCTGCAGTTCACCTATTTAGGTTCAGATCTCATGAATTCTCCCATTACATTTGGAATATTGAGAAAATGTGAGCATGGAGATAATCCATAGTGATCTGGGGATTATGACTTCCCTGGCCATTCAGAGCCAGGCTTTTATGACCCAGAATGGATTTTGCCTATGTCTGAAACTTTAAAAGGCAAGCTCAGACTCTTCTCATCTACGTCCTTTTTGCATTATAGCTAAGAGCAGGGTGACTATGTTTTGCCTAGCTTACTGGTAAACAGAAGACGGTGTAGACTTTTCCCCATCCAGGAGTTTAACCAAGTTTCCATTGATTTAGCCTCTTCTTTATATTAAGAGCAGTCTCCTGTAAGCAAGTTCCTAATAACTGTAAGGGGGAACTTGATATATTATTATTTTTTTTCACACTAATGTGAATTATTTTGTTCAGGAAGGAATGAAAGTCAGAAAAAATAACTGAGATACTCGGAGCTAGTAGGTTGATCACTATTACTCAAAAGCGTCTGCATTTGATCCTGGTTGCTCTTCTTTAGCTGCTGCTAGACTGTACTGTCCACTAGCAAAGAAGGAAGTTTTCTCAGACATCTATCTTGAAATCATTGTGATAAGTGATTCTGCTCTAAGAGTCCCGTGATTTAAATCTGTTAATCATTTGTAAACTTGAACTCTGCCTTACAAATTCTGTTAAGTATGCCTTGTCTTTGCCTTATCGTTGCAGTCAACTGTAGGCATGAAGTCATTATTAGCAAAATGCAAGTGTAATGATGTTATAAAGTGTAGTATGAATGGTTTAATTTTTATTCAGACTTGCTTCTAATGTGTTGCTAACGGATCTGATCAGCAGGTGAAGACCTCTTGGAAGAAACCTGATGTGAAATTAGAAGAGATACAGTAGACTATGGAGGATGTACCAAATGGACTTATTAATAATCTTTCAGTAGATTTAAATATATACTTATACATATTTAAGAGAAACTTTAAAAAGCATACTAACAAAAAGAAACACTCGCTGTTGATCTCAAAAGCACCTTTATGTTGTAAGATTCACCATTTTTGTACATGCCGTGCCAGAGGCATTACCTCATTGTAGGAGCATTGACTCACACTTTCTAGGTAGCAGTTCCACAGTGATACACATTAAATTTTAGCAGCCTTTTTAGAGTGGGAAGGTGGCATGTTCAGGAATCTAATCAGGAGTCTTAGTATCCATCAACTACAATAATAGTATTACGACATATCCTGTGGTTTACGTAAAGTTTGAGAGTTGATAACTTCAAAAAACTGATATTCAGAAGCAAAGAACATTGTGTTTTAAGTTTCTTTCCTAAATAAAGACTGTTTTAGTAATGTCATCTGAAATTTGTAATTTGCTTAACATGGTTTCATTTGTTACCGAACTCCTGGAAGACATTAAGTGTACACGTAGATTTCTTGCAAATGCTAGAGATGAAAGATCTGGAAGCCAAGGGAAATGTATGAAAATAATTCCTGAAATGTATCCCTAAATTATAAGTACATGGGAGCTGGCTGGTTGTACAAATGTTGCAATCAGATGGTCAAATTTTTAGCATAAATTTATAAAGTACACTGGTTGGCTTTTTTTGTTAGGCATTAGAATTAATCATGAGTTACATAAAATGAATGTTTTTGTTGGAGCAGAGAGTTTGCCATGGTTGTATTAGGATTTTTTAATTCCTGTGCTAGAAAGATATTTTATGTTTTATGAAACAGCTGTACTAAAATACAAATGAACATACAGTTTGGTACTTTCTGCTGAACTTGAAAAGCAGTGCAGATTTGAACCCTGACTCGGTGTCCAGGCCCAGATGTTGAGGAGATTATTGTAGTGAGCTCTGCTCAGAGTTGAAAAACACTGCTATATCTCCCTAGGGAAAGAGAATCCTTTCATTCTTGGCACGTGGCCTAGAAAAGCATCAAATTTAACAGAATCTATGGAAAGCCACAATCATTTGTAGTGAGGAACTGACATTTAAGTCGTATTTCTCTGAAGATGATGTAGAATTTCACATACAAAGTGCTTTAAAGCACCATTTTCTAACTGTGGAAGAGCTCTAATGCACCAACAGTGATTTAACCCTTACTTATTAACTTAACAAAGCAAAGAGTTCTCATTCTTTTTTCTCCTGCAGAAAATAAATCCACATGTGAATAAACTGCACTGAATTTAACGTGATGGTATGAAAATACTTATTTACTTCTGGTTCCTAAAACTTTTTGTGATTTAATTCCTCTCAGTTTCAAGTTTCATTGAACTTATATGTATTTTAACTATTGGCAGCCTCCTTAATTGCGTGTTCTTTTTAGTTCACAAACTAAAGTGAGATAAACGTATTTACAATTCATTCAAGTGGAAAAGAATGCGTGGAAAAATGTTCATAGTATTTAGGAAACAAGGCTTCTAGATGAATGTTGAGAGTATATATTTTTGACATAGGCAGAAGTCTTTACAATGCTTGTACTTCTGAGCTATAATTATATAGTAGTCAACCATGAATTATTTAATTGTATGTGTTAATATTCTGACATTTTCAAAAATATTTAATTGACCTGTGTTAACATCAGTATAAAACTCTCTAAGTCCTGAAAATCATTTGAAAGGGTAGAACTAATACATGTTGTTTAAAATGTGATGTGTCATAAAATCAGTTTTTTTCCAAACAAATGAGAATTTAGATTTTAATGTAGCCATAAAATGAAAATTCTTCCCATGTATAACTGGAACAAAATCCTCAAAATTCATCTTCTTTATGATACTTGTAATTTATCAAATATGTCAAGTTAATGTGTACATTCTATATATACACTCAAATATGTGCTCATAGCTGCTCTACATCTATTTTTCAGCAATGTACTGGAGTGCATGGCAAATTGTAATAGGAAATACCTCCACACAGTCTAACAGATGGTTAGACATATACTGGCCAAGTTGCAAATCCTTGAGATATTTCATGATATGTGAACTTTTATCCACAGATATACTCAAGTTTCTGCTCAGAGTGGTGATGACGGATTGACTGTTGGACTAGATGATCTTAAGGGTCCTTTCAGTCTTAATGATTCTATAAGTCTAACTAAGACCCTATTAAATAAACAATTGGTATAGCATAGAATCATAGAATCATAGAATCAGTGAGGCTGGAAAAGACCACTAAGATCATCTAGTCCAAAAATCAGAAGTTGCATGTATGGTGCTTGGCAAAACTTCTGCCTCACTGTTCATATTCAAGAAAATGTTCAGAATGTTTAATTAAGATTGGATAAAAACCAACATTTGGACAAGTTGTGTTACACTTTTTAGTAAAAACAGGAGATTATCTGATAGATGTCAACTAGGAAATTGATACAGAAATGACTGTTCCCTTCGTATCTGATATTTTTAATCTTACATACACATACATATGTATATATATATGTGTGTGTGTATATATGTATACATGGATGTCTCTGTATTAAATAATCTAATGTATCAAATAATAGCCTCTGAAAAATATCTCTTACGTGTGTCATTTTTTGGTAATATGTTTCATACAGGCAGTATTCAAAGCTACACTTAATGTAGTACATTTTATACATATATAATGAAATATTTGTTAAGGGAATCGGACTTCTGAGGTCACAATTGTCTTGCTGAGAAATCAGGATATTCTCTTATATATGGTCCTAGCTTATACAGTGTTAGATTCAGTTCAGGTAAAATCAGACAAAGGAAAAAGGCAAAAGTAATCACTGTTCAGATGACCAGTCCAGCAGTCTCCGTAGTCACTGTCAGTATTTTCACTGCTAATAACTGTAAATTTACAGTAAGTCCAAGATGCAGGTTGTTTTCTGCAGCCTTGAACTTTTGGTGTTCTATCATAAATAGATTCTAACCAAGTGAAGAGATGTTAACAATGCTGGCATTTAAAATTAACCCAAAATTCTACTTCCTTTATTTTTGACTTGATCACACATTTAACTGACTTGTCATGAGTGAAAAAATGTGGAAGTGTTTATGTTTAAAAGCTACAAAATCTTAATCTCCTTTCATAGCTTGAATATATTGGCTTCACAACCATTTTTAATATATTTAATTAGGCTCAAAGAATAGGATAGTGAATCTTTAAATGCTCCAGTTAACTAGAAAATGGCATCGTCTTCCTTTCACTCCTCCACACTGCCTTTAATTATTCCCCTTGAATTAAAACTGTTGGCTGTAATTAATTTTTTCCTTGCAGAGGGGCCACTGTATAAAGTAGGGGAAAAGGCATGACTATTACACATAAAACCAGTTCATCTGATAACTAATTTCTGAAGACATATGACTGAATAAAAGATTTTGCTTAAAATAGAACTGTTTTAACTCCAAGTGTGAGGAGGATTACTGAAGTTCATGGCATGTTAATTTTGAGAGGTAAAAAAGGCCTTAAACCTTCATTTTCCTCATCACTCTCCCATCTCTAAAACCCACAATATTCTCTAATAACCTTAAAAAATGTAGCTGATAAAGTATACGTAAGGGGTTGTGGCTGCTACGCTTATCTCAACGCAAGTTAGTATAGTTCATAGTTTGCTGTTTGAATTAATTGTTATTCGTTATGTTTGTTCAGCGCTTATGGTTTAGTCTCTACCCTTAGAGTGCAGTTTCTCAGGCAAAGTGGATAATCAAAAAGAGATTGAAGACACTAAATTGAGGTTGTTCAATAAATTCAGTATTTAAATTTGCAGGAAAAACAGCTCTTTTTCAGGATTATTATTTTTTTGTCTACTGAGGCAGTACTTACAATTTTAAAAAAATGAAGTCTTGTGCAATAAAAAGTCATTGTACAAAATTCTACCCTATAAATTCACTATTCCAAAGCAAAGTAAAACCCTTAGCAGTACAGTCATAAATACATATAAAACTCGAACATCTGTGCTTCTGATGTTGTTATGAAGTTTGTAATACAAAGTCACGGGATGAGCAGCGTCCCATGCTCAACCAAAGACTTGTCAGCCGTTGTATAGCATTGAACAGCAGTGCAGTTACTTACGCCTCAATAACTGCAGTCACTAAAGTGCATTTATGGAAGGAGTTATGAACCTAAACTCATGGAATTTGCACTTGCAACTCTTCTGGTCCTTCTTTTCCCAAAGCAGTCATTTTCAGTGTAATGAACCTTAAGGTCAGTATGACATTATCAAACCTGACAACATCTGTAGGAAGTAACATTTCTATGAAAGAAGAAACTTAATAAAGAACTAATAGATCTGGGGAAGGATCCATTGTTGTTTCCATTCACATTTATTTTGAGACTGTGAAATGTTCCAGCGCTTTGGAACATTTTTGTTCCACAGATTTCATTTTTAATTTTTGAATCGTGTCTTAATCCTAAAATCCTACAGTCCGAACATTTTCAAAGCTTGGTACAACAGAGTTGTAACTTGAAATATTTTACTTTCAAAAATACTATTGATTACTGTTAAAGGTTGAGCATTATATTGATACTGTTGTCTGCCTATTAAATATTTCCCTGTTAACATCAGAAATCTAATTCAAGTATTTTTGCCAGCTCAGCTGTCTAGCTTTCTACTTATGAAAAAAACCTGATATTCCTAAAACTTTGATGATCATAGGCTTTTGTTCAAACCATAGAAGCTAATGGCCACAATCTAATAATACATGAAAATACAATGCTGTGCTGATTAACCGTATTTTTTGTGTTAATTGCTATGTTCTTTTTTTCTCTGAGAAAGCAAGTAATAGCCCCAGGTGTAAGGGTAATGAATATATCTTGTAAGAATAGATTATTAATGACTTACTGTAGAGCCAATAATTAAGTATTTCAGAAAAAAAAAAAGTTCCTTTTCTGTTCAGCATCTTATTTTGAACTCAGATTAAGGCTTTTCTTGTCCACACTCCATTTATTATGCACCCTTTCTAGTAGAATTTGGTGTTTTCCTTAAGTTGTATACAAACTGTTTTTTCTTAAGCAATTTAGACTCCACCATACAGTCAGACTCCAATCTAGACTGTATTATTTGTTGCTTTTAGTATTAAGCAGCCAAAAAAACTCCTTCAGTTATTTATTTTTATTGTAAAATCTATATCACATTAATTCTGTGTACTTGCTGTGACTCACTGTATGATTGCATATGCTCTTTTTTGTCCCCACATGTTCACCTAACATGCCTGTAGAGTAATAAATCATCTAAATCTTCTCATCTGAAAATAAGGAGTGCAGTAGTATCAAAATATAAATCATAGAATTGCTCAGTTGGAAAAGACCTTAAAGATCATCGAGTCCAACCATAACCTAACCATACTACCCTAACTAACAGCCCTCCACTAAGTCATGGCCCTGAGCACCACATCCAAATGGTTCTTAAACATATACAGGGATGGTGACTCAACCACCTCCCTGGGGAGCCTATTGCAGTGCTTAACAACCCTTTCTGTAAAGAAGTGTTTCCTGATATCCAGCCTAAACTTACCCTGGCACAACTTGAGGCCATTTCCCCTCGTCCTGTCACCCGTCACCAGTGAGAAGAGACCAGCCCCGCTCTCACTGTAAGCACCTTTCAGGTATTGCAGGAGAGCAAGAAGGTCTCCCCTCAGCCTCCTTCTCCCCAAACTATACAGCCCCAGTACCTTCAGTCGCTAGTATTTAGCATCTGATTTCTACAAATGTCTGGCATTCCAAGAGAAAGAGTAGAAATGGTACAAACTGAATAATTATATTCTGAAAGACAAATCTGTTCTCTAGAGTAAAAAAGATTAATTTAAAGGGCAGTACAAGCCTAACTGAACTACCCAATAAATGAGAAGTCTTTTAATTACTATTAATAATGATGGATTTGTCCCCAGAAGCATGGTGAAATTAAAATAAAGGTTTAGTAATGAATGGATATCAATGGAAAATGATAGCACCATGAGATCTTTGAAAGATTTCAGTACTGGTGGTAGCTGTGATGATCTCAAAATTGCTTTTTGATTTTGTGTGCATGTTAGATTCTAGAGACCAATGTTACCATCTCTTTAAATACTCCTAAATTTAAAAGCAGTATGCCTAGTAAGTGCAACTGTAGAAACATTAGAAGCATAAGCTACACCATGTTTAAGTTGGATTTTCTTTCTTTTGTGAAATGCCTGTGCAGTTAAAATGAAATGACATATCAAATACTTCTTGGTCATCAATACTTCTCATACATGGCTGACTGTAAGGGGAGATTTTCTCCTGCAAAGGTGGATGATGTAGCATATTATTTTGGCTGTGGTAACATAAAATAAATCAGTTACATTTGAAAGCCAAAAGGTAGATTTGGCTTTGAAGCAGTAACTGCTGACACACACATGCACACACAAAGTCATCTTGATGATTTAGCAAATGGAGAATTAAAAATTAAGGAATTTTTTTTTCTGATAACATAGATCTAGTGGTTTTTTGTTGTTGTTTTATAACAGTACTTGGATGATGTTACTGTGGAGAAGGGGCAGAGACTTGGTTGTATTTCAAGCAATGATTATAATTGAAGCTGTGCGGGGACTTAGCTTTTGGCTATTCAGATCTACTGGGAGGTGACACAGAAGTACAAGATTCTTGCTGATAACTTAATTAATCTTAACTTTTGGATGCCAGGAGGTAATGCTGCTGCTGAGTTCAAGACGGCTTTACATGCTGTAATTGCTTGTCTTTACTTTCTCTTTTGAAGTGGCATCAATCACGTGTATGTATTTTGGGAGTGCATAATAATGAGCAAGGTTCTGATGCAAAATTTTAGAATGTAAGGGAATTTATTATGTTGCATCTGTATTTTCTCTATATTTTAATTATCATATGTATGATCTTGTAGGTATTAAAAAAACTCAAATAATGTTTTCTTAGAAAAGGGCTTCATCACGGAATCACAGAATCGCAGGGGTTGGAGGGCACTGAGTCCAACCCCTGCTAGAGCAGGTTCCCTACAATAGGTCACACAGGTACATGTCCATCTGGGTCTTTAGTATCACCAGAGAAGGAATCTGCACATCTTTCTGTGAAACCTTTTCCGGTGCTCCGTCACCCTTACTGTAAATTATTTTTTCCACATGTCAGTACAGAACTTTCTGTGTTCAAGTTTTAGGCCATTACTCCTTGTTCCATCACTACACACCACTGAGAAGAGCCTGGCCTCATCCATTTGCCTTCCACCTCCCTTCAGATATTTATAAACATAAATCAGATCCCCTCTCAGTCTTCTTTTCCCCAGGCTGAACAGACCCAGGTTACTCAGCCTTGCCTCATTTAGGAGATGCTCCAGGCCTCTGTTATCTTCATAGCCCTCCACTGGACTCCTTATTCATTCATTACTTCGTTTTTAACAAATTTGATTATTACTGTTGTTTGTTTTTTTCATCACTGGCCAAGGTGTTACCTCCTTCAGAATTCTTCTTATTTTGCATCATTTCCCAGAAGAATTACAAGAACGGGAAAGTGAGAGAGGAAAAAAATGGAAGTAGCTGCTGCGGGAAAATATATAAGTAGTGTTATTTAACTACCTGAGGAATAGAAGAATGACAAGTAGTCTACATATCAAAAGGTCTTTTTTTCTTACACTACCCCAAATCCTACAGTGATGACAGATTTCAGAATAGAGTGGAAGTGCTTATTTCAGCAGTAAAAGAGTTATTATTGGTATTTTGTTCCCTGTGGAAGTACAATAAAAATAATAGGTAGTGACATAAAAAATGTGCCAAGATAAAAAATGTGCATAAGGGAAAGTAATTTCTGCCCATCTTATGTTTTTGTCTATAGCATTTGAAATATTTTTATAATTGTAATGAAAAAGAAAAAAAGCTTCAAGCTGTTAGCATTTGTTTTTCGTAGTTTTGGATCCTTTTTTAAAAAAAAAAAACAGTGACAATATCTCACAGTGAATTTTCTGGCATGGTTTATTGTCTTTTGCATTGACACACCAGAAATAGAGGCCTCTGGATAATATTTTTCCATTATTTTGTTATCTGTTCTGCTTCAAACAGAGTTTCTACAGTCTTTCCACGATTGACAACATTCTCCCTCTGTTTTATAGTCATTTTCCACAGATTACTGTTAATTTCATTGTCATTGTTATCACAGTGCAGCAATGTAAAGCAGAGCATAGAGGTCTGAACTGGAATTGCAACTGGCTACAAAATGGTGCTCCTTCCGGTTGGCTTTATCAGTTTTACATATTTTGCTACCTGTGTTTAGATTTTTTGTCTGATTTACATCAGGAAATCCTTAACAATTAGGAAGGTTATTTCACCTTCTAAAAAGTCATTGACAAATTTTCATGCAGTTTTCCACATGTCTGAGATAATTAGTAGGTTGCCACTGGTTTATATGTATATCACTGGACATAAGTGCAACTTTTTAATGGTTTGGTCCTTTACAACTATCAGAAAGTGAATGCAATGGTAAATTAGTTAATATTCATAGCAGTTAAGACCCATAATAACATGTGTCTCAATTATTTAACAGATCTTTCACTCTACTGGAGGAAACATATATTTCAAGTTATTTACCTATGAATGTTAGCCATTTACTTAGTAAACTGCAATTTTTTATGCAGATGTACATTTCAGTTTCAGGTAGGCTGGGTCTGTTCAATCTCTAATAAAATGAGAACCAAGGACTTTGTCTTCTCTCTTGAATTTTATTTATTTATTTATTTATTTATTTATTTAAATGAGGGGAAAATTACTGTAAATGACAGAGCCAAAGTAAAAAAACAACAACAACTGTTTTTTACAGTATTTTCCCTCCCCCTTAAAAAAAACCTGCTTTTGTTTTGCTTTGTTTTGTTTAATCAGTTTGATTTCCTTTAAAACTTTCCCTTATAAGTCCTTTCCTTTCTCAGGAAGAAGTTCTCACTAAGTCCAGCTTAGATTTCTGCATTTCCCAGAGTCAGCTATTTCAGCTGCATTTGTTGGCAGTGTGAGTGAGAAGCAAGAAGTATCAGGGTGCAGCAATAGGAGTTGCTTTGTTTTTGGGCTTGTACTTAGGTTCATCATTCCATACACCAACCTTCTGCTTCTGGTTTGTATCTCACAATTAGGTCTGGTACTGCACTCTCTGTCTTCTTTTATGGGCAGCTGTGGTTCAGTTGCATATAGTTCTGTGCCTGGGATTCATACAAGTCTTTATACTGGAAGAGAGTTGCAATAATCAACTGAGTTAATAGTAGAACTAGAAAAATGATATATATTTTTTTCCTTTGGCTTTAATCTTCAAGGTAAGTGCTAAAGAAGTTGCTTTTAAACCTTTTTTAATCAGTTTTAATCTAGCCTGGGTTGAATTCAGTGAGATTCATCGCAAAGCAAAAGAGTTTATTTAAATCCAGATTGAAGTATTTCAAAGTTGCTCCAACTGCAGTTATTTTGAACCTTTTAATTGCTTGCATGTTCTCCGTTACCTAATTATATTGCGTTAGATAATTTGTGATTTCCTTATTTTGCCTAAATACATCAAAAGATGAATTACTGGAGAACGTTGCCTAGGAGTGTAATGAATTCACAAGCACTGTGAGTGGTTAATAGCTTTACAAATCACACTGAGAAAACCCAGAATTTATTTCAACACCTCATTGGTTATCCTTGCTAAGCCAGCAGTTCCCATAGTTCTGGGGCTTTTTTTTTTTTTTTTTCTTCTGTCAGCTAAACTAGTACCAGAACTACTTTATTAATAAATATGGTTTTGCATGAGTGTATTTATTATCTAGACAAAAATAGATGCTCAGTGCATATGTGTTACGGGATTGCATCCTGTGTGCTTATGTATTATATCATCCTTTCTTGTTTGCAAAACTACTAGAAATGTTACAGAAACTTGGAAGTGCTACTTCAGCAAAATGACATACAGAAAGATGCAGGTACTCTCACTTCTTGAGGAGAAAATATTATGATGGATGACAGAGTGACTTAACAGATTTAATGAATAAAAAGAAAGCAAGCTAATGGACTTTTTGACAAGCATCTGCGCATACAATTAATTTATCTGGAGCCCTTCATCTGGCTGCTGATGGGGAGAAATCCACTTCCACTGGGAGATAAAATGGGTGAATAGAGAAGCTGCCGTGTTTCTGCTGTGCAACCAAACTGTAAAATGCTTTTTTAACTCGGGATACTTAAATGCAGAATTTATGTCACTCACCCTGAGTAGTAGTTATCTTCATGACACCCAAGGGTGGGGAATTTCGCTAAGGAGGGGTCTTTCACCCAGTGTGGGGTGTTTCACCTATACTGCTCTCAGATGGACTTCCAGCCAGTTGCAGCTGGGAATTAAGAGGAGTTAATCTGTGTTACTGTAAGTCTCCTGGTCTTCACCCCGCCAGATGCTGTGCAAAAGCGCAGGCAAGCAGTGCTGCTCTATTTTATTCTCATTTGTGCATAGCATGAGGCATGATGTTTGCTGAGTGAGGCATGGAAACCTAGTGGGGAGAGAATCACAGAGGTGATCAAACAGAAAGTGGTGCTGCAGTGAGGAAAAGGAGAACTTAAATGTATTCTTCTGAAACATCTTTACGTATAGCTGCATTGAGATCCATTTGAAAGAGCCCAGTAGTCTCTAAGACACCGTGATCTGTGATCATTGTCCATTTCAAATTTATATTCTGGGTGTCATGAAGCAAATTTGAACACTAATTTTAGCAGTTTTTTTGTTTATCTTTTTATATGTTAATTCTGTATCTTGAATGGGCAGAGGTGGAGTTGTGGGGAAATAGTGTTTCTGTCATTGTGATTCACTGAATTCAAACATACAGAAATGTTGACAGTTCTAGATAGCATTCAGCTAGAATTTGTTAGAAAAATGGATATTTTAACAAAAATAGCCAACAATTTTGTAAGAGAAATAGTTAGCATATTCTTCAGTGTTATCATCTTCAAGGGTCTTCAAAGAAATATCACAAACTCCTTGTAGGCACTAGGAGACTGGGCTGTGTGGTTCCTGTCCCCTTTGCATCCTCATTAATATGAAATCTGGAAATAATTTTTATTCTCACATATGGATGTGAGTAATTGTAACATAGCAAGTTGTTAAATATGAGGTAAGGCCAACGACTGTAGCATGCGGAGGCACACGTAT
This sequence comes from Pavo muticus, assembly GCA_016647715.1. Lineage (NCBI taxonomy): Eukaryota > Metazoa > Chordata > Aves > Galliformes > Phasianidae > Pavo > Pavo muticus. Next base: position 1,663,567 of record JACDJE010000173.1, read on the forward strand.
GTTCTGTTCTGGGCACACGTATGGCACACAGCACCTTCCTGTGTGCTGGATGTGTTAGTTGCAGTGCTGGAGGACTGAAACATGAACAGATGCAATCCATCACTAAGTAGCTGGTAAATCTTCATGATGATCTGTTTTCGTCCCTGTTTCCTAATAGAGAGGGAGGCTCCTCTTGCCTCTTCATTGATTTGGATTTTTTTTTGATGAAGCTGTCTTACAGCAAAAGTTAACTTTCTCACTTGCAAGTACTAAATTAGATTCTGTATTCATAGAACACATGAGAAAATGCTTAATATTTTTTAGTCATATAATTTAAATGCAAATGACTCCTGGGCTTTAAATGAATCATGTGCTTTACTAAATAAGTACCAAAACAGAGACCAGGGCATGAGAACTAGGAGGAAGCTTTTCTGTTAGAATCATATGTTAGTACTGTCTTCTTGTCATGGTCTTAGGACTGGCTAATATGGAGTACTACATTGTGAAATAATAAAATTTAAATGCCTTCTTTACAGCATGGCGAATTTGTGAATTAAACATAATTCATGTAAAGCATTTCTATGAGGCAAGAGGCTGTGGACAGTAGGTAGACTAGATGGACTGTATTACTAAATGTAGAAAACAGCATTCAATTAAGTGAAAATTAAATTTTCAAGAAATACGATGATTGTCTATAGAAATGTGATTAACTCATTGCTTTTAATACCTTCTACTGGGGGGAAAAAAACACTTAATACAATTACTGCAAATGAAGCTAAATTATTTTGTACTTAAGGTTTTTTTAATGCATTGTGAGACCTCGTTAACTAGACAGATTTTTTTTTTAAATTATGCTCACCTCTAACCTGTTTTAAAAGGATAAAAAATGAAAAAAAATACATTCTTTTACACTGAAAATACTTGTTTTGACCATATGTTAAAAAAAAAAAAAAAAAAAGGAAAGTAGTACAACAATTTTAGTGTGTAAGGAAAAGAAAAATATTTCTCAAAAGCTAAATGATTATTAGATCTTTTAATATATATTTTGATATATATTTTCAAATTGAAAAGAGTGGCTGGCTCAGATAAAGAGTGAAAATGCAGCAACCTCAAAACACACAGCTTAAATGATTATAAAAATTGAATTTATTTGTTCACTGTTTACCACTTTACCTTACATTTACTCTACATTGCTGATATCAGGCTAAATTCACAAAGGAGGTGTGTATTCAAATACCACAGTGAGCCATTCCGTCTCACGATTATAACCAGGGCTAGTTTTAAAATTTCCCATTGGTAGCTACTGAAACAATTTCATACCCAGACAGTACGAGAAATAGCCCTTCCTAGATTTCTAACTGAGAAGTGGTATTGTGATTTCCCCTGAAAGGTGGGAAGTCATGGTGGCATTTAGCAACTTAGTGATGCAGTCCAGTAGTAATGGGGAAGATAGACCTGTGCAAGTCTTTATGAGGGATCCTGAGTTTTGGGGATGAGCCAGAAAATAATTGAGGTATTTAAGAAATTTTGCCATATAAAAAGTGCTGGTTTAAGATCTGCCATGCCACTAATCTGAGGAAAGAAATGAAGGCTTTGAGACATGAAGGGTATATGAGACTGTTGAGAGCTGGAGATCACATATAAAAAGGATTTAGAGAACAGAAAGTGCCCCAGAATCTATGTGGGAATAAGCCCCAAGTGGGAAGCGCTGGTGAGAAAGAATGGGAAGGGATAGGTAATTTCAGGATTGTCTTTCACAGTAGGAAAGTAAGAGAGGAACTAGAAAAAGAAGAAAACAGGTGTCTGGTGCCTTTCATAGTGAAAAGAATGCCTACATGATGCAGAAGTAACCTTTCCAGCATTTTAGGAAACTCAGTTTTTGCACAGCTTCCTCTGAGAATTAAATAAAATCTCTAACAGATGGTTTGGCATTAGTTAAGGCATACAGCTTTACCACCAAGTAAGGAGGAGTAGCTCCAGCCTTGTGTTGGTGAAGGCTTCATCAGAGCCAGCTGCTAGTTAGTATTTTCATTTCAACTGGAGCTTCTCTGGACATGGCTGATTTCCAAACTGATGGACTAATACTATTCCTCACCTTCCCTACTCCTCACCATGCTGTATCCTTCTTTTGGTTGCAGCTTTTATGCTCATCTGATAGCACTGTTAGCAAATGTTAAGCAGTAACCAAATAAAAAGTTTCTTTCTTTTTTTTTTCCTACCTTACTGTGTTAATTTTCTTCTGTTACACTGAGATACGCTGCCTTTTGGCTTGACAGAAATGCCCCAGAACTCTCTTTCAGAAGCTGGAGGTTGAGAGACAATAAGAGATCAACTGGATTTTTCCCCTTTCACTGCCTGGGAGCCATTTGTTCTGAATCCATCTTATGGGCCTGTATCCATAGGCAAATGGAACTGGTTCTATATGTATCAGGGAGCTATCTGAATGCCAGATAAACCTCTCTGTGCTTGTTGCTAGCTGCAAAGAAGGGAGTGTGTTAGCTGTTAGCTGCATGGATCATTTACTCTTGACCTTGGCAGTAGAATTTTTTACCAGTTTCATCTATAGCCATCGAACAAATGTATCTGCTTCGTTGCTTCTCACTCCTTAATAGTACACAAATCTCAAGGGTATGATGGATGCCTTTAGTTTTTTCCAGCGCTTGTCTATTTCTTGTCTACTTGTCTATTTCTTTCTATTCCAATATGACAAACACTTTTATTTTGCAAATTTACATCCATGTGAGTTCTGCAGGTGTTTTTGCTGTATGCCCTATTATGTATCTGTATCAGAGATAATACAGTGACTCTTATGGCTTAGCACATGTGATGTGGTCAATTTGCTACTGCTGTAGGCGCTCACTCAAAGCTTTGTGATGGCTGTGCTTTTATGTTTGAATAGATGGGACGGTATATACCGTTTTACTGCTTATTATTTTCTGTGACAAATAGCATGAAGGTTTACTTAATTTAATTTCCATTAAAGAGGGACGCTGTCAAGGTTGCATAGTCTTGAAATGATCCCATTTTGAAAGTTGTCCTGTACCGTACACATTTGCTTTTTTCCACAGGTGATCTCAAAAAGAACTCTGCCTTAAGAATCTCATTTCCACCTCTATTACAGGTTCTCCTGAAAGCTTCCAAGATTACTGTTATCCTAAATGCATTTTTTTTATTGCAATGGCAGCACTTATAAGTGCACAAAACATCTTACATGCACCCTTAGTGGCATGGCAGTGCAAGTCTTTATTGTTTCTATTTCTTTTTCTCTTTTGTGTGATTGGTTTATGCTACCACCCAATTCTTTTTATAGCTATAGGGAGTGTTTTGCTATTCATGTCTTTTTTTTTTTTTTTCTCCTCTCTATTTAAAATTGCCTAAAAGAGAAACTTTGCAACTATATGTTTATGGTTGGAGGCAGATAATATGTCAAGAGCGGTGTACGAAAATCATAACTTCAATATGCAGATCTCAATGATAGCTTAACTTCTGGGAAGGATGTGGGTGTATAAAATACTGTCATCAGGACAGGTGCTTGTGAATGTTACTTTCAACATAAGGCTGGGAGTGAAAGCTTCAAGCCAAGCTCTCCCCACAGAAAGCTCCACAGCTGGACCCTCAGGAGTGTGTGAGTGGAGAATGGCAGCCAGGCTGGGGCTTTTTGGGGTGTGTGGCTGGGAGGGATTGAACTGCTCTGAAAAGTGGCTCTAGATGATTGCACCTACAGGGCAGGTGAGAAGGTGTTGTTTAACACTGAGAAAAAAAAGGAGATAAGAGAGGAGTTTCTGGGCTGCGAGTCTGTGCAAGAAAACTCATGCTCCATGGAGGATTCAGAGCAAGGGGTGCGTTTCACATGTGGCCTTATGCTTATAATGACTGTGTAACATGGGATGAAAAAGCACTCTTTGGCTTTCCAGAAGGTCTAGAAATTAGATGTGCAGTGTCTGTGACAGAAAGCTGGAGGATCCTCACGCTAGAAGCAAAGTGCACTGCATTACGTAAAATCTTGCTGTTACGTTTGGCTTCTGTCCCAAAATGTCCTGCAGACTGGGCAGGAAGAGGAACTTGTTTTTTATTCTCATAGCTATGAGGGTTTTGTTGTTGTTGTCATTATTTTTGTTTGTTTGTTTGTTTGTTTGCTTGTTCACTTTTATTCTGTCTTAGAGGTTTGAAGGTTTGGACTTTGAAGAAAAAGTAGAATGGAACAGAAGTTTCAGGAAAAAGAAAGCAGCAGAAGAAAATTTAAAAAAAAAATCAACAAAATAGTAACTGCTGTTGCCCAAGTTCTTAAAGTCTGATATGTAATAGAGCGTGGAACTTTTCAGCAAAATTTAGATTGATTTTGGATCAGGCATTTAGTCTTCAAAATCTTCATATTTTACGCAGATGATTTTCAATAATTTTAGTAATTGTGTTCCTCTAAAGCCACTGAAGGCAATATGCAGGCCTTGGAATCAACCAGAAATAATAAAATCTGAATAAATGAAAATATGCCTTCTGTATGGAAATTAGTCTTATGTAAACTGAAATTTGGATTGTGAAGTTTCAGCGGTTCCCATCTAAAATACATTTGCTGTCAAGACATCATTATCTGTTTTCTAAGGGAAATCCGATGATGCTTTGACTTCTGGAGTTATGATTTCATGCTCTTTTTCTTGTTTGGCTTATTGCTCTGCTGGTAAAGAGTTCATCTGACCTACAAAGACGTCATCATTTTAGTTCCTGTTGGCACTTACTCAGGGTCACGTACACTGGGACTGCCACAGTTTAAAAAGAAAACTTATCATCACTTCAGATGTAAAGGCTGCAGGAAAAAGAAAAAAAAAAGAAGAGATACTTTCGTTGCAGTAACCCCAAAAAGCATTTGAAGAGACTGTAGTGGTTTCACTGGCATCAGATTTCTTCCAGGATCTTCATTTGCAGGTTCTCCTCAGAAGTGAGATTGGTCAGGAAGACTTTCTTCCTTCCCACCCTGTTTCCCACCACTTCCCTCATCCAAGCAGCAGCACACAGAAACCTGGGGAGGAGGTGGACAATGAAACAAAGGTAGAGAGCCATGTTAATATTTTTCCCAGCCAGAATATCGATGCTTTTGTTGTCCTGTGTTCCAGATTCTATCATAACATTGACTTAAACCTTTTGTTTTTACATCTGGAATAAAAGATCTCTTTTTAGGACTGTACACATTTATCTTGCAGAAATATAATACTTCCTTCTTCAGGATGACGTGTAGCCTAAAATTGTGAGGTGACCCATGGAAAAATGAAAGGACAACCCTCTATTTCTTTCTGTTTTTTCTGTCCTATTTAATGGTGAAACTTCACAGCGTGGCAGAGCTGATGAACAAATCACTGCTGTGAAAGGTCTCCACTTTCTCTTTCATATCCACCACCAAGTGCCTTTTGACACCGTGCTCTGTACAGTTGTTTTTTCCTTTGCTGTGATTTTGGTGCTCATTTGACTGCACAGTTGATTGATTTATCTTGCTAAACTGTTGTGCAGTTAGCCTGACAAGGAGGCAAATGGCTTCACATAATGCTCAGACCTTCATTTGGCTCATCCAAGTGGTGAGAGCTGGTCCTTGTGGCATGAGAAGGCTATAGGGTGCCCTTGTGAGCGTCAGGAAGCTCTGCAATACATCAGATGCAGTTATCTCAGGAAAACATCTGCATGTGTTTTCTTTTTCCTTGGTTTCTTTTATCCTCCTGGAAGTCTCAGACAATTCCAGCTTTTTTTTTTTTCTTTTTTTTTTTTCAGAAAAGACAAAGTTTTCTATCCAGTAAATCACACGCTATGTTCCTAACTACCTGTTTCGAATGGTTTCTATTTAGCAAAGTAGGCAAGAATGTACTATGAAAATAGCAACGTGCATTTAATGCTTGGCAAGACAGCAATTGAATTAGTAAAGCAGGCAAATAGTCTGTTTGGTGAGACATCAAATAAGAAAGAATAAACAGGCGTTAGCTTACAGATAAATAGAAAAACTGCATTTTTTTTTCACCTATTAATACAATAAATCAATGCCAGGTCCATTTAATCATACTGCTGTATTATTTGCTTATTAGCTTTTTGCATGGGATAGCTTTATAAAGCAATTTGGCTGCAGTGACCATTTTCTATTTGGTACTTGTTTACTCTAAGTCTGTACTATACCGTGCTGTTGTATTGTCAGATTTTCAAGGCAAGGACTTCTTGTTTGGATGCCTTTTTCCGACTACTCAGTGCTGTGCAAGCTAAGATTATTCCGGATGTATAAGTCGCAGGTGGCTCTGCCTGTACGTGTGCATGAGATGGAGAAAGAACGGGAGAAGGAGAGTGGGAAAAAGAGAGAAGGAAAGAAATGTTGCCCTCAAACAGTAGGTGAAAAACAGCAGGGTTCCCAAAAATAGTGTGCTGAAAGTTCTGCTACCTGGATTGGCAATATGGAAATTGGGTACATTATTTTATCATAGTCTGCTGGTGGTTAAGTTTTCATTTGGAAAAGAGACTGCGGGTTTGGAGCTACATAAAAGCTGAATGTTTTATAATATTGTGTGCAGAAAAGGAATAAGAAGAAATTTAAATATAAAAAATTCATAAACAACACGGCTGTGCCTGCCAAATTGGACAATTTTTTAGTCCAGTGGAGAAAGAATTTTTAAACCTATGTGCTGCCTTTAGTTAGTCCCGGAGTCTTTGCCCTAAACCTGTGAATCAGATTAAGTGCTAACTAAATGAATACCATCACACAACTGCTGATTAAAGGCTACTCTAATTTTGCACTGTGCATTTTGTTGACGTTTTCTCTAGGGGCAGAATATGTAGCGTAAATAGTTCAATGCAGGTTTGTGTTGTGGTTTAACCCAGCAGGTGGCTGAGTGCCACACACACATTTGCTCACTCCCCTCCATTTTCCCAGTGGGATGGAGGAGGGAATTAAAAAAGCAACCCACAAAGTAGAATGTGTGCGTTGAGATAACTGTTTACTAAGATAAAGAATAATAGTTATGACAAACGTATGTATATTTTATTTACATAGAGAGTAGGTACACCTTGTACATGGGTATGTATGAAGTGCTTGTTATTGACGTAACAGTGTTTATTTGAATAAATTACAGATGGTATAAGGAAATTAGTGTTGCATCAACTGAAAAGCGCATGAGTTCTCTGGTGTTCTAGTGCTGCCATATCTGAGGGAACAGGCTGAGGAAAACACTAACAGGCAAGGACAGAATGAAAATTCCAATAACATTATTGTACATGGAAGTAGCTGCCATTAATTGAGATATTCCCTGTGTGTAGGACTTCTGTTACTATTTTTATGCGGCTTTCGATTTTGCAATTTTGTATCTACAGATGTGAATGCCACCCACCAAGAGGTGGGCATTGCATTTTGCTACAGCCCTGTCATTGCAATGGAGTCACACAGGGTCTTGCACAAGCACAACCACTTCTCAGAGCAACGGGCAGGCAGGTCAAGGTGGGTGAGCTCTTACGTCTCACTGCTCTTCCAATTGCAGGCCGCTTGCAGAGGACACAATAATTAAGTCTGTTTAAGTGAAAAAGAAGCGAGGTGAGTGAAGCACATGGGAACAGGTAGAGAGTGCCAGCCCTCCTGCATACCCTGACCCACAGGCTCAGAAATGAAGTTAACAAGAGGTCCAGGGTCTGCAAGCTGCCCATTCTGCAGCTGACAGAGCCAATGTTCTTGTCCTTGAAATAAATATCACAAAGCACTGGCAGCTGTTTTTCTTCTGCCAGTCAGCTCCCAAAGTCCTCTCAGACTTGCCACTCCTGGGGGAATTTATATTGTCTTTCCAATTGTCTTTTCTGCTGGCTTCCCTTTCTGTGTTCCTTCTTGGATTTTTGCCATTGCCTCAACTGTACCCCATGGAAAGCACCGAGGATACTTTAATGTGATGGTGAGTCATCACATTAGAATATTTGTCATGCTCTTCTGTTGCTATGAACTAAAAAATAAATAAATAAATAAATAAAATAAAATAAAAATATTTTCTTGTTGTTCATTTCTTTTAAGGTGATCCTGAGCTAAGATGTATTTAGCAACAATTCAGTAAAATTACCAAGATTTTTTAATGGACAGATAGTTTCACTGGTCATAATAACACGATGGTTTTGTTTCTGTGTATTTCAACTAGAACTGGGTCGTAATAAAGGAAGCAGAACTGATCTGTATGGCTAGAACTGGTCTCAAAAGGATATTATTAAAATGTAAATGAGAAGACTATTAGGTGTATTTTTTTTTAATCCGTGTCTCTAGAAGAACCATGACATTGCAAACACGGAAGGACACGACTCTGTAAATGTCAGACATAAGCACATCAGTAATCTAAGTCCTCCTCTCCCTTCTCCTTTCCCTCTCCTTTCCCTCCCTTTCTTTTCTGCCTTTATGAGTCTTAGCATGGAACAGAAGTAGAATTATTTTACTGTGATAATAAAAGTCTGACAAGGAACCTCCTGACCCTTATGTTTTTCTAACCTGTGAGTAGATGAGTAATCTCTTCCAGTGGCCTCCTCCTCCTCCTCAGGAGAACTTCAGCCCCAGCTTATGGAGGAAGAACTGAAATGTGTTAATTTCAGTTCTGAATCTCCCGGAGCAAATGAAGTTGACAGAAGACATGCTCATTTAATTGCCTTCCCCACAAATGCTTTGCTAAGTGCTTGTTTTCTCACGTATATATAGTTACATACATTTTTAGGAAGCTTACTGCTAGGTCAACTTTGGTACATGGAAAAGTGCTTTTTTGCCACCTGCAGTTATTTCACTTCTCATCATGCTGTATGTGGTACTTCTTTATGTATAATAAACTCAACAAGAAATATTTCAGTACAGAAATGAACAAAATGCCTTTACTTTTCCATTAATTATGGGTATATAACTTTAACATACTTCTTTAAGAACAGATGGGTGTCACACTTACATTACTCACAATTTACTGTCATTTACAAATAGAGAAGCCATGCCACTCATCTGTAGCTTTGATACTTCAAAACATGTATTTCTACTAATTGATTTTCTGTTTATGTAGCAAATGTTAATAGTGCTCAATGCAATAGTTTTTGAAAAAGGAGTGAAGTATGTTACATTGTGTTGGTCTTAGTGGACCAGTTTAAGTTGTTTGCATGCTTAAACCAATTTTATTTTTTTTACAGCTGCAACTTTACTAGAATCGTGCTCAATAAATAATACAACAGCTGCTCCAAAAGTATTGCCTCCTATTTTATGATGTCGGCCCACGATGTCAGAGGCAGTTGTTGGAGGTATGGCAGGAGAGGTTGAACCTTCCCAACAATATTCCATTATGTGTTGTTGCTGTGTGACAGTTGGGAGCAGAGGGGCAGTCTGACAGAATGACAGCAAAGGATGGAGCAAAGGAGTTGAATTGAATTCCTCCATGCAGAAAAAATGGCACCCATTGGCATTCACTGATACTTACTGAACATTTATGGAGACCAGTCAGTGGATGTGAGCTCCGTGAGGGAGGTGCATTTCATCAGTGGTAGCAGCAACAGTGTTCACCTTTTCTGGTGCAGACCGTTACGAGCGTGTTATGCAGGCTCTTGTTTATTGCTGGTGAAAAATGCATAGCTAATGGTGGTGGCTGTGCTGGAAAAAGAATGTTTGGTAGCTGAGAATTTACTCTTATCAAATACTGTAATTGTGCTCTTTGTATCTGTTGTACTTTACATGGAAATTAATAGGTTGCGTTACTTTTGGAGAGACCTACTTAAATATTGTTCTTCAGTGGAGCTGCAGCAGTGGAAGTGCTGGAGCCTACAGTCTAAGCAGAGTTAAAGGTCCTGGTTTATTGATTTCTTGAAGAGAAGTTTATTTTAGCACATTCATCAGGGTGTCTGTGCAACTGTGCATCATGGAAGTCCTCAGAACATCCTAGGAAGATGCAGGTTGACATCCACCTAGCGCAGCCTGACATCAGGCAGATTTAGAATCCTCCTCTTGCCTCACGGCACTCATTCCTGCTTCACCTCCATGTAAGTTCCATCCATCTCTGCACGCAAGGCACCTGCTGGCTGCTTGCACGGAGCTTATGCAGTGAGCTAACACAGGAGCTGCTCACTTGCCTTAGGGTCTATCCCCACCAGAACTTGATAAAACTTGCTAAAAATCATTGTTTGTCCTTACTTCTCACTGGTGATCGGTAAGACAGTTCTGTGAGACTCGAGAGAACAGCACCATACAAAACCAGGAATAATAGAGACTATTATCAGGAAAAAAAAAAAAGAAACAGATAAAATGTGGCTTTTTTCTTAAGCTTTTTTTTTTTTTTTTTTTCCTGATTTGTTGGGAAATGGAGAAAGTCTTACATTACATCTTTCTCTTCTGCACTCCATTTTGTTCTCTCTAATGCTTCTATCTCTGAGCTCAGTTGCAGTCAGTAAGATCTTCAGTGAGCAGGTAGATGATGAAGTAAGAACTTCACAGTGTGTTGGTAGGTGAAAATGTATGTAACTATGGCAACTTGTTAAGACAATGTACAAGAGCTGTTACAAGATGGGAAGTGAGATATACCCCTTTAGGCAATAGCCCACATTTGCAATGGCTTGGGTATTGGATCACACTGTACCTGAAGTAGCACCATTTTTGGTGCATTTCTTTTTTCTGTATAATCATAATGTGTTTGTCTAGTAAGGGAAGATCTTTGTTTGAATCCTGTATGAGAGAATAACTTAAGATTTCTTGCTTGATTTCATTTTTCTCTGTCAAATTAGATGGCCCAAGGGCCATAAAAGCTGCAAGGTAACGGATGTGTTGCCTGCCTGTTATTAGAAAATAATGGAGTTATGTCAATTAATGCACCCCGCAACTAGTATTCCTATGTGACTCCCTTTTTAAAGCTTTCTTCCAATGACGACGTCACGAAAAATAAGATTTCAATGCAGTGAACACTGAATCATATTCCTCTCTTTCAGTATATACTAAATGGGAACAACATGTGCATTTCCTAACCTTGGATTTTTTACTTTTTTAAATTTTAAGTCATCTCCCGTATTTACGCAGCGAGTTGGCTCAAGTTTTATTATGGCCAGTGCTGCAGATGGATTCTGTGGAAATATGGTGCCATAAAATTAGACTAACTACTAGAGTAGCTACAGCACACCATGAAGTCCACAGGATTGAATAGGGTTTTGCAGTCAAGGTCCAATTCCTCCTAATTACCTCCTAATTAATTCAGGGCTTTTTTTTCATCCCATAATAAAAACAATTGCTTATGCACAACAACGTCTGTGAATCTGGTTACTAACTTACTCTAGGAGCTTCACTGAATCTGTAATACCCCTTTCGTTTGGTAAACCTTTGCCTGTGTTGATTGCTAACCTTTTCATAGCCTAAGTTAGATGTTGAATATTATATGCCAAAAAAACATATTACAGTGTATGGGCTTATTTTTTCCCAATGAAGTAATCCTTTACTTGACAATGAGATCAGGACTGAACTTTGCTGTCTTCAGTAGAGGTTCAGATTTACTGCTTCTTTTGTGAGAGTACTGAAGGATCAGTATTATCATCAGGGCCTGTTCTGATAAAGCACAGTTTGCAACCTTTCAGTGAGATTTATTAGCTTTCCGTCTGTTTGTTTAGGTAATATTTGTTTATCCAGGCGTTTTAAGGTCATCTGTATTACAGTGCATTCAATATCCTACCAATAGCTTGAACTTAACTTTTGTCAATGCTCTGTTTTTTTTTTTTTACAGTTAATTAGGAAAGTCTTATCAAACTGTTCATGCAAAATTTAAGAAGAGATTGTCATAGTGTTGGCTTATTCTCCTCCTTCATTTGATAAATGTTACTGTCATGGCTCAATAAGGTATGAACGGCAGTCTTTTAATTTTGGTAGTTTGTATTTGTTGAAAATGCTTGGCTTACCCTCCCAAATGTCCACCTAACTTCACTTAATTTATTTGTGTCCATTAATCTTTTGCATGATTCTGTGATCAACTGTGTGGCCCTTACTAGCACTGCTGGGACACTTAGTTGAATGCAAAATCTTCTCTTGTGTTGAAGAGAGAAAAAAATCTAATTTATGTTTCATTTTTCAATTAACTTGTCAGATACAAAGATAGCAATAGATGGATAGATTCAATGGGAATAAGTGAATGTTGGCATGATCATACTGTCATTATTTCATGACATTTACTCCTGATGAATGTTTTATATATACAGGGATCTAAATGCTCTCAATCTGATGAGGAGATATTTACATGCTAATTTTCACTTTAAAAAACTACATGAATTAAACTGAGATGAAAAACACAGTGACTTTTCAATACATTTCAATTAACTCCATTGTTAATAGTAATTCATATAAAAATGTTGGTTTTGGGACTAAGTTGCAAATGTAAATATCAATATTTGTGTAATACTCTCACAAAATATGTTAATTTGAAGAGCTTTGCAGTTCATTTGGAGGAAAGATTTTCATGTTAAATATTAGTGACTTAGTTGTTTTCCTTTCTATTAGATGAAAAATGATATATTTCCTTATATTTTCCCCAGACCACTGGGGATTTCTTTTCAATAAAAGAAGTTTCAATCCTCTTCATCTTTTCTCTAATGAGTGAGCCTGTCTCTTTGTTTACAGTCCTTTTCATACATCACATATTTTTGTGAGATAGGAAAATGTCTTATCAGTACCATTGTCACTTCAGTCTTGTACGTTCAATTTTTGCCTGTACAATCCTACACCTTGTTATGTTTGCTGCAGTGGCCACAGAAGCATATGCTTCCCATGGTCTTTGAACTGTAACCATTAGCTTTAAGTCCTTATTTTTTTGTTAATTAATTATTTCATTTTTCATATCGTTCTTAGACTGACAATTTGCTTACAGGCTATGTCGGAAATCCAAAACCATATACTGATTACAGAAGTATAAATTTGTGGTTGGTAACAATAGTTTATTTTCTGAAATGGCATACCACACTGCTTAATCTGTTGAAACCAGATGCAGTGCATTCCAGGGAAGAGATATAGATAAAATCTGGGTTAGATAAGATGAGACTGAATCCAATAGTAGGCATGAAGCAAAGGGAAATAAGCACTTGAATCCTATAAATATTACACTTTGGCAGGTTAGTAATGTTCCTCATCATCTTTTTTTTTTTTTTTTTTTTTTGTGTGTGTGCGTGTGTGTGTGTGTGTGTGTTGTATAGGAAAAAAAACAGAATTTGACTGACTCGTTGATGTCTTACCCTCAGTGGCCATACTAAGTTTTTTGACCCATCCACCAGTGGGTTTGGGATGCAATTAATAACTGGAACTGTTTACCAAATTTTGCAACCAAAATTGAGCATGCTCAGTGAAAGGAACTGACTGCTTAACAAGAGTAACATCCTCTGTTCCTAAGATGATGATAAGCTTATTCCATTCAGAAAAGAAAGGTTTCATCTTTTAAGGTCAGTGTTCTTTAAAGTTCCAAGTAAAACTAGAAGTGTAGCAGCCAAATAATTGCAGAGAGTTCTGTTTAGGCAGACTTCTCAAAATTATTTTGAAGATTGCCAATTTTAATGTACTGAAACATAATAGTAGAAGTGAAGTTCTGCCTTCCTGACACACTTTCAGTGATAATGAACTAGACACAAAACAAAGCACAAGAAGAGAGAAGAAGTGCTTAGTCTGATGGGGATCAAAAATTCTGCTCTTTAAGCTGCTCTCATCAAAAACACAAGGAAGAGTTTCTTCAGGCCTCAGAAGTTCAACGAGGTACTTTTCTTTAAAACATTCCTGTGAAGAAATAACGTATAACTACAACATGAAAGGAAAACTAGCAAAACAAGAATCCTCACTATTGATTCTGTCTAGTAGGATGAATTGAAGCAAATATTAGTATGTTTGGTTATAAAGATTGATCCCTATCTTATTTGTCTTTATCATAGAATTATCGTAGAATTATAGAATGGCCTGGGTTGAAAAGGACCACAGTGATCATCTAGTTTTAACCTCCTGGCTGTGTGCAGGGTCGCCAACCACCAGACCAGACTGCCCAGAGCCACATCCAGCCTGGCCTTGAATGCCTCCATGGATGAGGCATCCACAACCTCCTTGGGCAACCTGTTCCAGTGCATCACCACCCTCTGCATGAAAAACTTCCTCCTAATATCTAACCTAAACCTCCCCTGTCTCAGTTTAAAACCATTCCCCCTTGTCCTATCACTATCAACCCATTATCAAGCTTTGCCTTTGTGAGTTTTTGCCTGTTACTTTGGACAGGTCTAACCTCTTTCTTGCAGGAAAACTCATCTTTCATGTTCATTCTGTGCTTCATAATAGAGACACCACAGTCCAAATTTTGCTTTCCAGTGACCGAGTTGATACAGGAATAATGTAGAAATTATTATTATTTTTAAGTCATGTGAAATTCTGTCTAGAACAAATTCTTAGAGTAGCCTTTGAGAACAAGAAAAATTTCTTGTACTGAAGTAGAGACTAATGTGTATCCATAGTCAATCAGAGAATTGTAATTAATTTAACCACAGTACAATTCAAGAAAGTATACTGAGAAATCAAATGTAAGGTTAAAGAAGTTCTTGAATGGATTTTCTTGGTGAGTAATTTAGTCAGGTAAGTAAGCTGTCAGTAAAGCTGATTTGCATTAAAGTGATGGGATTGACTGGGTGACTCTGAGGTCCCTTTCAACTGAAGTTTTCTATTGAGTCATGCTCAAGTTAAAAGTTTTTATCTTTGTCAAGAGGAAGTTCTCAACTACAGTACTCCTGGAAAAAGCTGTGAAATTGAGTAAGGTTTTTTAATTGGAGAAGTTGATTTGCCTTACTTTTCTCATAAAGATGATGGTGAAAATTATGGTAAGAGTTAAACATACAAAAGGTGTGATTCTGCTTATGTGTATGTAGGTATAATTATTGAAATGTAGATGAAGACACATTTCAGATGTAGCCAGCAGACTTTGGACTATCTCAGTTTTTGTCTGCTGAAGTTCACAAATACAGCGTCCAGTTTTGAAAACCCCTCTGGTGTTAAGTTCATAAAGCTTATGGACATAATTACTGAGAGCATAATAGAAATAAATACTCCATAATTATTCTCTGAAACAGAATTGATAGTAATAAGAGAATAAGTTACTTACTTTTTTGTTTTAGCTCTAATCTTTTTTTGTTTCAGAACATTATCTCTAGTGAAGATTATGTTATGATAATATTGAGGCTGCTTGAGAGGTTTTAATAGAGTTCTTTGTTGTTGTTTTTTCTGAAATTCACTGTAGATTGAATTTTCCTATTATCTGTCTGCTATATCTAGTATACACCAGTCTAAATCAAGACAAGATAGCATCTGCCCTTGTAACAGGCACACCAATGTTTTTACTGAATTAATGAGATTAGTGTGAACAGAAAAAAAAAATTGGTTTTCTGGGATCCTGGTGACTTCCAAGCTACATGCACTTATAATACTTTCCCTCTAAAAACTACTCCATAAATATCAAAATAAGCTTCATAATTCACTGGTGAAGTAAGCTATAAGTATTTTGTGCATTTTGTAGTGGGAAAAGAGAAATTGTGTACTTGGAGACAAATAAATTAGACTTTCTGAGTTGTTCTGTTTTGTTTTGTTGTTAGAGATTTCCTTTTGCATTCAATCTGCTTATTCAATATAGTGTTTATTGGAAAAAAAGAAAAAAGAAAAAAAAGAAACCAGCTTCACTCTGTTCCTTTCAGAACTGGGAAGTTAGTGAATAGTAGTTGTGTATGAGTTCATTCAGAGCCAGCTGTGCATGTTAGATCTGTCCTTCTTCCCAGACTGGTTTATTTTGGAGCTATCAACTTGTTCAAAAGCATCACAAATTTCAGTGCCTTATTATGCAAGCCAACAACACTTGAAAACATGATCATGGTTGAGGTTGTCTCAGCATCAGACTTAATATTCTTTCTGGAGCCCTTAGGTAGCATAAAGCTACACCAAGTAGCTCATGAATCTAATCTCATCGTGATAATGAGGGCTCAACTGATTGAGTACAGCTGGCTAAACCTAGGCTGAATTTTTGTGAAAACACTAACAGGTCATTCTAATATGAATTCTAGCTGACTTTCCAGGACCCTGCTTAGCCTGATTTTTCAATTACTTCCTAGTTATCCTGATCAGCAGGGTTGGCTATAGTGTGCCAGGAACACTGTCACTGCAGAATCCTAGGAAAGAAACGAAGACAAAACAGAATGTACTTTCCCCCTGAGTATCTCCTCTTCTCTTCTTCTCAAGAGAAGTACTACAGAAATTAAAAAACAAAACAAAACAAAAAACACTATAGAGAAGGGCCCAAAAAAAAAAAAAAAGATTATTAGAGATGTGAAATATTGTTTGTATGAAGAGATTAAACAGATAGGTATTCGTAAGTGTAGAAGAAAACAAATAAATAAATAAGATATTACATACTGAACAAAATGTTGTGAAACGGGATTATTATTCTGTTTCACATAACATAGCAAGAGAGAAGCATGAGATGCTAGTTTCTGACAGGGCTTTTAGAGTGAATTAAAGGCATTTTCTTAAAGGTGAGGAATTAGAAAGCATAGAATCTTGCAAAAGCTAAAAAGTGAATGCTTCCAAGAAGGGATTCCACAATTTAGCAAAAGGAATGGCCACTAAGATCTATCAAAGGAAAGGATGCCGATGTTTTGTTTTTTTCCACACAGTTTGTTACCAATACACAAATATTCTACCAGTGTACAGTAAACATTGCAGTTATCAGGTAAATGAAGCAGTTGCTGAAAACCACTGAGGAGATAGCTTTGCCAGGGAATTCTCTGTCTCTTGTCATTGTATTGTAGTGTGAACCCCGTAAAGGGAAGACTTGCTCTCCTTTGAAAATGCTTGCTCATCTATATGCGTCATGCATACCCTCACTGGCAAAGGAGAGCTAAAGTAATTTTAGGACAGAGGAGTACTAGATTGTATAATAAGCAATGACTGCCTTCTTAAAATTTGTTCACATTAGACCTAAATATGTTGGCAGCAATTGTGTTTATCCACAAGTAGAATATGCCTACAACTGAGTCAGCATTAGGAAGCAAATTATGATTATATTTTAACCCTAAGCATATACATGAGCTGGTAGCATCAGATGGCCTCTGTTTGCACAGAGGCCTGAGAAAATCACAGAATCACAGAATTGTAGGGGCTGGAAGGGACCTCTAGAGATCATCAAGTCCACCCCCCAGTCACTAAATGGCTAAGTCTCTGTGTTGAATTTTAGTACTACAGATGAGACTAGGAAACCAAAGCAACCTCAAATTAAGCAGTGTTTTCCAAAGAATATGTTTAAAATCAAGTTAGGCATAGGGCAAGGTTGTTTGCTTAAAGTATTACATATAACATGCATTGATTTGGATTCTTATTTATTGCTTCCATTCATGTCTTACAAACCAAAGGCTTTTGGTATGTGAGTGTTGGGGGGGTGGAAGGTTGTTTGTATTTGTGGGTAGTAGTTTATCTCACTTGCCTATGCTAGGTTAGCTTCCTTCCAGCTGACAAAAGTAGCCTGGGTGGCAGAAAATGGTCCTGCAACACATGAACTTCCTCAGTCTGAACAGTACTACTCATTTCTTCCTTTCCCTTAACAGTAATAAGTGTAGTCCTGTCATATTTCATCTTGGCTTTCTGCTCACTCCCTTTGGACAGGCATGAGAAGTTTGCTTGGACGCTTTTAGAAAGAAAATCCAAAGGACAAAGAGCACCGCAGAGCTTTGTACATTAATGCACCCTCACAGCCAGCTGGGATGTTAGCAATGTGTGTCCTGCGTCATGCAAGCATGGAAGCAATTAATCTTTGCACAGAGGGTGTCTGTGTGCCAGCGCCAGTTGTGTCAGATCAGGCCTGCTCACCTGCAGCCTGAGAGCAGGCCTGTGGCACCAGCAAAGCCTGGCACTGCAGCTGACCCAGCGGCTGTGGGGACATGCTGTCAGGTGTGGGGAGACTGGAGGGGGCAAGGGAGAGCTTCAGGGTTGTGTTTCGTGCCTAGTTGGTCAAGGTTAGGTAACAGGGAAATAAACATGTAAAAGGGATGTACCCATTTTTTGTTTGCTTTTCCAGTGCTCTAAACACTGGGCGTTCAGTCCATGCAAGCAGCACACAGCTAGGCCAAAACAGAGCTGCACATCTGCAGACCAAGTTTTGTGCCACAGACCTGTTCCTGTTACATCACACTGCTTGCTAACGTAGATGCAGGCTTCATATTGAAAAAAGAAATAGTCACTGTCAGCATGTCCAGTGCAGGTAGTCAAAAATTCTGTTCCAACGTAGCTTCCTAGTCCTGCCAGTTTTCCTCCCAGTGTTAGCATTTTTAAAGTATTTAAAGACCCTATCTTAAAGATCATATGGGAAGGTAGGCAGCATATTTGTATCCAATATCCATATTTTTTCTCTACTTACTGTCTGTCTGCACCTTAAATGGTGGAGTGTTTATTTTTAGGGGAAATAGTTTCTGGTTAATGAAAAAGAGGAGCTCTGAAAGGCTAAGAATACTGGGAAGTAGAGCCCTTACAGAAAAGTTTTATTTGTAGTTTTGCAAGTGGTACTGAACTGCTGTGGTGCTGCAAGGTCAGATGGGATGAGAGCTTCCCAGAAAGCACTTCCTACTTCAGCCAGTAGCTCTTGGGTTTGCTATGGGAACCACTCAGTCAAACTGTATCTTCTGATGGTAAGAATTGGTTTAGATTATATTAGACTAATTTAGACAATTATCATGGTCTTTATGAATCAGTTTTGTGGCTTGTGTGCTGCCAGAACCTCAATGGAGCAGCCACACATTTCAGGATTTGCACCTGGAATTAAAACTTTCCTCAGCCATGAATCTGTCATCAGACTGCATCTGTCCCTTTGAATAGATTCCAGTTTCCAGGGTGATCCATCCCTCAAATGCTGCTCACTAAACAGTTTATATAAAGCTGCTATAAAAAGTCTTATATATATANCAATAATTTTAGTAATTGTGTTCCTCTAAAGCCACTGAAGGCAATATGCAGGCCTTGGAATCAACCAGAAATAATAAAATCTGAATAAATGAAAATATGCCTTCTGTATGGAAATTAGTCTTATGTAAACTGAAATTTGGATTGTGAAGTTTCAGCGGTTCCCATCTAAAATACATTTGCTGTCAAGACATCATTATCTGTTTTCTAAGGGAAATCCGATGATGCTTTGACTTCTGGAGTTATGATTTCATGCTCTTTTTCTTGTTTGGCTTATTGCTCTGCTGGTAAAGAGTTCATCTGACCTACAAAGACGTCATCATTTTAGTTCCTGTTGGCACTTACTCAGGGTCACGTACACTGGGACTGCCACAGTTTAAAAAGAAAACTTATCATCACTTCAGATGTAAAGGCTGCAGGAAAAAGAAAAAAAAAAGAAGAGATACTTTCGTTGCAGTAACCCCAAAAAGCATTTGAAGAGACTGTAGTGGTTTCACTGGCATCAGATTTCTTCCAGGATCTTCATTTGCAGGTTCTCCTCAGAAGTGAGATTGGTCAGGAAGACTTTCTTCCTTCCCACCCTGTTTCCCACCACTTCCCTCATCCAAGCAGCAGCACACAGAAACCTGGGGAGGAGGTGGACAATGAAACAAAGGTAGAGAGCCATGTTAATATTTTTCCCAGCCAGAATATCGATGCTTTTGTTGTCCTGTGTTCCAGATTCTATCATAACATTGACTTAAACCTTTTGTTTTTACATCTGGAATAAAAGATCTCTTTTTAGGACTGTACACATTTATCTTGCAGAAATATAATACTTCCTTCTTCAGGATGACGTGTAGCCTAAAATTGTGAGGTGACCCATGGAAAAATGAAAGGACAACCCTCTATTTCTTTCTGTTTTTTCTGTCCTATTTAATGGTGAAACTTCACAGCGTGGCAGAGCTGATGAACAAATCACTGCTGTGAAAGGTCTCCACTTTCTCTTTCATATCCACCACCAAGTGCCTTTTGACACCGTGCTCTGTACAGTTGTTTTTTCCTTTGCTGTGATTTTGGTGCTCATTTGACTGCACAGTTGATTGATTTATCTTGCTAAACTGTTGTGCAGTTAGCCTGACAAGGAGGCAAATGGCTTCACATAATGCTCAGACCTTCATTTGGCTCATCCAAGTGGTGAGAGCTGGTCCTTGTGGCATGAGAAGGCTATAGGGTGCCCTTGTGAGCGTCAGGAAGCTCTGCAATACATCAGATGCAGTTATCTCAGGAAAACATCTGCATGTGTTTTCTTTTTCCTTGGTTTCTTTTATCCTCCTGGAAGTCTCAGACAATTCCAGCTTTTTTTTTTTTCTTTTTTTTTTTTCAGAAAAGACAAAGTTTTCTATCCAGTAAATCACACGCTATGTTCCTAACTACCTGTTTCGAATGGTTTCTATTTAGCAAAGTAGGCAAGAATGTACTATGAAAATAGCAACGTGCATTTAATGCTTGGCAAGACAGCAATTGAATTAGTAAAGCAGGCAAATAGTCTGTTTGGTGAGACATCAAATAAGAAAGAATAAACAGGCGTTAGCTTACAGATAAATAGAAAAACTGCATTTTTTTTTCACCTATTAATACAATAAATCAATGCCAGGTCCATTTAATCATACTGCTGTATTATTTGCTTATTAGCTTTTTGCATGGGATAGCTTTATAAAGCAATTTGGCTGCAGTGACCATTTTCTATTTGGTACTTGTTTACTCTAAGTCTGTACTATACCGTGCTGTTGTATTGTCAGATTTTCAAGGCAAGGACTTCTTGTTTGGATGCCTTTTTCCGACTACTCAGTGCTGTGCAAGCTAAGATTATTCCGGATGTATAAGTCGCAGGTGGCTCTGCCTGTACGTGTGCATGAGATGGAGAAAGAACGGGAGAAGGAGAGTGGGAAAAAGAGAGAAGGAAAGAAATGTTGCCCTCAAACAGTAGGTGAAAAACAGCAGGGTTCCCAAAAATAGTGTGCTGAAAGTTCTGCTACCTGGATTGGCAATATGGAAATTGGGTACATTATTTTATCATAGTCTGCTGGTGGTTAAGTTTTCATTTGGAAAAGAGACTGCGGGTTTGGAGCTACATAAAAGCTGAATGTTTTATAATATTGTGTGCAGAAAAGGAATAAGAAGAAATTTAAATATAAAAAATTCATAAACAACACGGCTGTGCCTGCCAAATTGGACAATTTTTTAGTCCAGTGGAGAAAGAATTTTTAAACCTATGTGCTGCCTTTAGTTAGTCCCGGAGTCTTTGCCCTAAACCTGTGAATCAGATTAAGTGCTAACTAAATGAATACCATCACACAACTGCTGATTAAAGGCTACTCTAATTTTGCACTGTGCATTTTGTTGACGTTTTCTCTAGGGGCAGAATATGTAGCGTAAATAGTTCAATGCAGGTTTGTGTTGTGGTTTAACCCAGCAGGTGGCTGAGTGCCACACACACATTTGCTCACTCCCCTCCATTTTCCCAGTGGGATGGAGGAGGGAATTAAAAAAGCAACCCACAAAGTAGAATGTGTGCGTTGAGATAACTGTTTACTAAGATAAAGAATAATAGTTATGACAAACGTATGTATATTTTATTTACATAGAGAGTAGGTACACCTTGTACATGGGTATGTATGAAGTGCTTGTTATTGACGTAACAGTGTTTATTTGAATAAATTACAGATGGTATAAGGAAATTAGTGTTGCATCAACTGAAAAGCGCATGAGTTCTCTGGTGTTCTAGTGCTGCCATATCTGAGGGAACAGGCTGAGGAAAACACTAACAGGCAAGGACAGAATGAAAATTCCAATAACATTATTGTACATGGAAGTAGCTGCCATTAATTGAGATATTCCCTGTGTGTAGGACTTCTGTTACTATTTTTATGCGGCTTTCGATTTTGCAATTTTGTATCTACAGATGTGAATGCCACCCACCAAGAGGTGGGCATTGCATTTTGCTACAGCCCTGTCATTGCAATGGAGTCACACAGGGTCTTGCACAAGCACAACCACTTCTCAGAGCAACGGGCAGGCAGGTCAAGGTGGGTGAGCTCTTACGTCTCACTGCTCTTCCAATTGCAGGCCGCTTGCAGAGGACACAATAATTAAGTCTGTTTAAGTGAAAAAGAAGCGAGGTGAGTGAAGCACATGGGAACAGGTAGAGAGTGCCAGCCCTCCTGCATACCCTGACCCACAGGCTCAGAAATGAAGTTAACAAGAGGTCCAGGGTCTGCAAGCTGCCCATTCTGCAGCTGACAGAGCCAATGTTCTTGTCCTTGAAATAAATATCACAAAGCACTGGCAGCTGTTTTTCTTCTGCCAGTCAGCTCCCAAAGTCCTCTCAGACTTGCCACTCCTGGGGGAATTTATATTGTCTTTCCAATTGTCTTTTCTGCTGGCTTCCCTTTCTGTGTTCCTTCTTGGATTTTTGCCATTGCCTCAACTGTACCCCATGGAAAGCACCGAGGATACTTTAATGTGATGGTGAGTCATCACATTAGAATATTTGTCATGCTCTTCTGTTGCTATGAACTAAAAAATAAATAAATAAATAAATAAAATAAAATAAAAATATTTTCTTGTTGTTCATTTCTTTTAAGGTGATCCTGAGCTAAGATGTATTTAGCAACAATTCAGTAAAATTACCAAGATTTTTTAATGGACAGATAGTTTCACTGGTCATAATAACACGATGGTTTTGTTTCTGTGTATTTCAACTAGAACTGGGTCGTAATAAAGGAAGCAGAACTGATCTGTATGGCTAGAACTGGTCTCAAAAGGATATTATTAAAATGTAAATGAGAAGACTATTAGGTGTATTTTTTTTTAATCCGTGTCTCTAGAAGAACCATGACATTGCAAACACGGAAGGACACGACTCTGTAAATGTCAGACATAAGCACATCAGTAATCTAAGTCCTCCTCTCCCTTCTCCTTTCCCTCTCCTTTCCCTCCCTTTCTTTTCTGCCTTTATGAGTCTTAGCATGGAACAGAAGTAGAATTATTTTACTGTGATAATAAAAGTCTGACAAGGAACCTCCTGACCCTTATGTTTTTCTAACCTGTGAGTAGATGAGTAATCTCTTCCAGTGGCCTCCTCCTCCTCCTCAGGAGAACTTCAGCCCCAGCTTATGGAGGAAGAACTGAAATGTGTTAATTTCAGTTCTGAATCTCCCGGAGCAAATGAAGTTGACAGAAGACATGCTCATTTAATTGCCTTCCCCACAAATGCTTTGCTAAGTGCTTGTTTTCTCACGTATATATAGTTACATACATTTTTAGGAAGCTTACTGCTAGGTCAACTTTGGTACATGGAAAAGTGCTTTTTTGCCACCTGCAGTTATTTCACTTCTCATCATGCTGTATGTGGTACTTCTTTATGTATAATAAACTCAACAAGAAATATTTCAGTACAGAAATGAACAAAATGCCTTTACTTTTCCATTAATTATGGGTATATAACTTTAACATACTTCTTTAAGAACAGATGGGTGTCACACTTACATTACTCACAATTTACTGTCATTTACAAATAGAGAAGCCATGCCACTCATCTGTAGCTTTGATACTTCAAAACATGTATTTCTACTAATTGATTTTCTGTTTATGTAGCAAATGTTAATAGTGCTCAATGCAATAGTTTTTGAAAAAGGAGTGAAGTATGTTACATTGTGTTGGTCTTAGTGGACCAGTTTAAGTTGTTTGCATGCTTAAACCAATTTTATTTTTTTTACAGCTGCAACTTTACTAGAATCGTGCTCAATAAATAATACAACAGCTGCTCCAAAAGTATTGCCTCCTATTTTATGATGTCGGCCCACGATGTCAGAGGCAGTTGTTGGAGGTATGGCAGGAGAGGTTGAACCTTCCCAACAATATTCCATTATGTGTTGTTGCTGTGTGACAGTTGGGAGCAGAGGGGCAGTCTGACAGAATGACAGCAAAGGATGGAGCAAAGGAGTTGAATTGAATTCCTCCATGCAGAAAAAATGGCACCCATTGGCATTCACTGATACTTACTGAACATTTATGGAGACCAGTCAGTGGATGTGAGCTCCGTGAGGGAGGTGCATTTCATCAGTGGTAGCAGCAACAGTGTTCACCTTTTCTGGTGCAGACCGTTACGAGCGTGTTATGCAGGCTCTTGTTTATTGCTGGTGAAAAATGCATAGCTAATGGTGGTGGCTGTGCTGGAAAAAGAATGTTTGGTAGCTGAGAATTTACTCTTATCAAATACTGTAATTGTGCTCTTTGTATCTGTTGTACTTTACATGGAAATTAATAGGTTGCGTTACTTTTGGAGAGACCTACTTAAATATTGTTCTTCAGTGGAGCTGCAGCAGTGGAAGTGCTGGAGCCTACAGTCTAAGCAGAGTTAAAGGTCCTGGTTTATTGATTTCTTGAAGAGAAGTTTATTTTAGCACATTCATCAGGGTGTCTGTGCAACTGTGCATCATGGAAGTCCTCAGAACATCCTAGGAAGATGCAGGTTGACATCCACCTAGCGCAGCCTGACATCAGGCAGATTTAGAATCCTCCTCTTGCCTCACGGCACTCATTCCTGCTTCACCTCCATGTAAGTTCCATCCATCTCTGCACGCAAGGCACCTGCTGGCTGCTTGCACGGAGCTTATGCAGTGAGCTAACACAGGAGCTGCTCACTTGCCTTAGGGTCTATCCCCACCAGAACTTGATAAAACTTGCTAAAAATCATTGTTTGTCCTTACTTCTCACTGGTGATCGGTAAGACAGTTCTGTGAGACTCGAGAGAACAGCACCATACAAAACCAGGAATAATAGAGACTATTATCAGGAAAAAAAAAANGTGAAATATTGTTTGTATGAAGAGATTAAACAGATAGGTATTCGTAAGTGTAGAAGAAAACAAATAAATAAATAAGATATTACATACTGAACAAAATGTTGTGAAACGGGATTATTATTCTGTTTCACATAACATAGCAAGAGAGAAGCATGAGATGCTAGTTTCTGACAGGGCTTTTAGAGTGAATTAAAGGCATTTTCTTAAAGGTGAGGAATTAGAAAGCATAGAATCTTGCAAAAGCTAAAAAGTGAATGCTTCCAAGAAGGGATTCCACAATTTAGCAAAAGGAATGGCCACTAAGATCTATCAAAGGAAAGGATGCCGATGTTTTGTTTTTTTCCACACAGTTTGTTACCAATACACAAATATTCTACCAGTGTACAGTAAACATTGCAGTTATCAGGTAAATGAAGCAGTTGCTGAAAACCACTGAGGAGATAGCTTTGCCAGGGAATTCTCTGTCTCTTGTCATTGTATTGTAGTGTGAACCCCGTAAAGGGAAGACTTGCTCTCCTTTGAAAATGCTTGCTCATCTATATGCGTCATGCATACCCTCACTGGCAAAGGAGAGCTAAAGTAATTTTAGGACAGAGGAGTACTAGATTGTATAATAAGCAATGACTGCCTTCTTAAAATTTGTTCACATTAGACCTAAATATGTTGGCAGCAATTGTGTTTATCCACAAGTAGAATATGCCTACAACTGAGTCAGCATTAGGAAGCAAATTATGATTATATTTTAACCCTAAGCATATACATGAGCTGGTAGCATCAGATGGCCTCTGTTTGCACAGAGGCCTGAGAAAATCACAGAATCACAGAATTGTAGGGGCTGGAAGGGACCTCTAGAGATCATCAAGTCCACCCCCCAGTCACTAAATGGCTAAGTCTCTGTGTTGAATTTTAGTACTACAGATGAGACTAGGAAACCAAAGCAACCTCAAATTAAGCAGTGTTTTCCAAAGAATATGTTTAAAATCAAGTTAGGCATAGGGCAAGGTTGTTTGCTTAAAGTATTACATATAACATGCATTGATTTGGATTCTTATTTATTGCTTCCATTCATGTCTTACAAACCAAAGGCTTTTGGTATGTGAGTGTTGGGGGGGTGGAAGGTTGTTTGTATTTGTGGGTAGTAGTTTATCTCACTTGCCTATGCTAGGTTAGCTTCCTTCCAGCTGACAAAAGTAGCCTGGGTGGCAGAAAATGGTCCTGCAACACATGAACTTCCTCAGTCTGAACAGTACTACTCATTTCTTCCTTTCCCTTAACAGTAATAAGTGTAGTCCTGTCATATTTCATCTTGGCTTTCTGCTCACTCCCTTTGGACAGGCATGAGAAGTTTGCTTGGACGCTTTTAGAAAGAAAATCCAAAGGACAAAGAGCACCGCAGAGCTTTGTACATTAATGCACCCTCACAGCCAGCTGGGATGTTAGCAATGTGTGTCCTGCGTCATGCAAGCATGGAAGCAATTAATCTTTGCACAGAGGGTGTCTGTGTGCCAGCGCCAGTTGTGTCAGATCAGGCCTGCTCACCTGCAGCCTGAGAGCAGGCCTGTGGCACCAGCAAAGCCTGGCACTGCAGCTGACCCAGCGGCTGTGGGGACATGCTGTCAGGTGTGGGGAGACTGGAGGGGGCAAGGGAGAGCTTCAGGGTTGTGTTTCGTGCCTAGTTGGTCAAGGTTAGGTAACAGGGAAATAAACATGTAAAAGGGATGTACCCATTTTTTGTTTGCTTTTCCAGTGCTCTAAACACTGGGCGTTCAGTCCATGCAAGCAGCACACAGCTAGGCCAAAACAGAGCTGCACATCTGCAGACCAAGTTTTGTGCCACAGACCTGTTCCTGTTACATCACACTGCTTGCTAACGTAGATGCAGGCTTCATATTGAAAAAAGAAATAGTCACTGTCAGCATGTCCAGTGCAGGTAGTCAAAAATTCTGTTCCAACGTAGCTTCCTAGTCCTGCCAGTTTTCCTCCCAGTGTTAGCATTTTTAAAGTATTTAAAGACCCTATCTTAAAGATCATATGGGAAGGTAGGCAGCATATTTGTATCCAATATCCATATTTTTTCTCTACTTACTGTCTGTCTGCACCTTAAATGGTGGAGTGTTTATTTTTAGGGGAAATAGTTTCTGGTTAATGAAAAAGAGGAGCTCTGAAAGGCTAAGAATACTGGGAAGTAGAGCCCTTACAGAAAAGTTTTATTTGTAGTTTTGCAAGTGGTACTGAACTGCTGTGGTGCTGCAAGGTCAGATGGGATGAGAGCTTCCCAGAAAGCACTTCCTACTTCAGCCAGTAGCTCTTGGGTTTGCTATGGGAACCACTCAGTCAAACTGTATCTTCTGATGGTAAGAATTGGTTTAGATTATATTAGACTAATTTAGACAATTATCATGGTCTTTATGAATCAGTTTTGTGGCTTGTGTGCTGCCAGAACCTCAATGGAGCAGCCACACATTTCAGGATTTGCACCTGGAATTAAAACTTTCCTCAGCCATGAATCTGTCATCAGACTGCATCTGTCCCTTTGAATAGATTCCAGTTTCCAGGGTGATCCATCCCTCAAATGCTGCTCACTAAACAGTTTATATAAAGCTGCTATAAAAAGTCTTATATATATATATATATATATATATATATATATATATTCTAAAATATAGTTTATTTTTTAGTGCATTGCAGCTGTGTTTTGTATCTTTCATCTACACTTGGGACTATTGTGAGTAAAGGGCAAATTCAGTAATGGGTAAAATTTATGTTTAGAAGAAAATTATATATATCCTTTTACCTTCCTACTGTGAGAAAGTAAGAGTGCAAGCTGAGTATAATCAGGAATTAAACTCAATTTCCTCTTTTTTTGGTCTTGTTTGGAAATTCCGTGTAATTTTCAGATATTGACATGTCTTCACATAGACAAGGACGTTGTTAGCATCTGATTTCAGCAGTCTAGAATGGAAAACATGAAGTTATATGTATGTTATAAATATTTATTGGTCTTTTTCCTCTAATGAACCAAATACTGGGTCAGGAATAGAATTAGAAGTTTTGATTCAGTTCGCAAGAGGTATTTTATCTTTTTGTAGTATTTCAATGTTTTCAGGCTGCAGTTCGATTTTTGGTGGTGTTGTTTCTTTGCTTTTGCAGACAAAATGGCAAAAACAGCAAGTGTATGAAATGCTCTGCCAAGACACATGCTTATTGCTGGAAAGTGTTTATGGTCTGTTACACACTAATAGTACTTTGTCTTTAAGCAGTCTGGTCTTGGCTGGCCCTCTGTGGAAGGTAGCCCTGTAGACATGCACTTCTGTCATTCATTCACCTCTGTGTGAGTACCCTTCAAACTGCCACTCTGTGCCCAGTCTGTCAGCTCAAACTAACTTGCTTTAACTGCTTAGAGACTGTTAGAGAGTACAGGTTTTTATTACTTGGTGGACAAATAAATGCAGGCAAAGCTGCATTGTTGCTTCTTAGTCATACAGTTAAGCACCTTCCACGCATTTGTTTGCTGAAGCTTTGTTAGTCAGTATGTTAATGCATTTTCACAGCATGTCAAATAATCCATAGATCTTATTCATTATATTCAGTATATTTCATTGAAGAAGAGCCAGATGGAAGAAAAAATGTGTCAGCATTGAATTAAAAAAGGTTGGAGGGAACTCAAAGCCTGGCTGCTGTGTTGTTACTGACAGGTGTCCTTAATTCAGTGTGAAACTATTTCCGAAAGATTATCCTTGAGGTTTTTGTCTGAATTTGGGATTCAGCTCCGTGTTTTCCTTATCATGGGCTTCATCTTCTGCTAGCTACCATTTCTGCTTAAAGAACTTCAAGTACTCAGATGACTTGAGCCTTCATATTATCTACTGTTTTGTTTTTCCTCCATT
Source organism: Pavo muticus (assembly GCA_016647715.1). Taxonomy (NCBI): domain Eukaryota; kingdom Metazoa; phylum Chordata; class Aves; order Galliformes; family Phasianidae; genus Pavo; species Pavo muticus. The sequence goes on from JACDJE010000173.1 coordinate 1,692,212, forward strand.
TATTTAGTCATCAGAAGTTCCTGGCAAAAAACATTAATACTTACTCTGCTACAGCAGCACAGGTTTTAACACTCACCTACTACCACTGCAGTATTTCTTAGACTTCAGGTACACCCTTTATCTTTCTTCAGTCTCTCTATCCTTTCATCTTGCATATGAATGATGTTCCCATCCTTTTCTGTGTATACTCATTTTTAAAGTTTCTGTCACATGGAATTACAGATTGCCTTCTCTTTGCTTTCACCATGACTTGGTATATGGATGCCCAAGTGGCAGGATTGGCTCATTCAAATTCATCTTTTTTCCGTACTGAGATTAAGATGTTTTTGCTCTTCTATGTTCCCCCAGGTTCTTCTCCCAGTTCCCACGTCTTGTTTTAGAGAAATGTGATCTCAGGTTGCTTTCCCTTAAATTTCACATAATGGTGCAATAAATTACGTGCATAAAAATGAACACATATAAGTGCTTATAACTTAGCATATGCTTAATGTACTTGCTGCATTTGAAAGATCAGAATCGTTGGTATGGTTAGTTTCTAAAATGACCCTTACTTAACATATTAATGGTCCAGAACTGAAATTTTCACTGCTCTTCGTAGACACCAAATTACTTAGGTCACACCAAAAGTAATGCCTCCTATTTATTTCCATGGAGAGTACAATAATTTTATATAATTTATACCAGTAACACTGTTTGATACAGCAAATTCTCACCTACAAAACATTATTTTTCAGCATAGTCAGCACCATGAGCTATGCATTTTCACTAGCAATGAATAAGAGTGTGCATGCTCTGCTCGTAAAAATCTGCATGGCTGTCTGGCACATAGCCTGTCTTTCATGACTCTGTTGCCACTGCTGAAATGCACCAGCCACCTCCTCACTGTGCTAACATTCACTGACGGACTCCATAAACATTCACCAAGTGTAGATGAATATCAGTGGGTGCCATTTCTTCTGCATAGAGGAATTCAGTGACACACCTTTGCTCCATATACAGTTCCATGCCAGACGTTGTTCTGTCAGACTGTGCCTCTGCCTCCATCTGCCACACAGAAACAACATGGAATGGAATATCATCACCCTCTACTGCCATACCACCAGCATTTGCTGATGTCATAAGCCAACATCATAAAATAGGATACATTATTTTTGGAACAGCCTTCATAACAATAACTTGTTTTACTATAAAACTTGAAAGGTAAAAATGTAAGTGTGCTGAATTATATTTTTTATGAGAATTACTGGAGCTGTAAATTGCAAGAGGATACACCCTGTTAACTTACTGAATGCATGAGGAAAACTCTGTTATCAATCTTAGTCTTGTTGTTTTCTAATCTACCATTAAATACTGTATTAGATCAAGTGTTAGAAATTAATATACAAGTTAGTGAGGTTAATATTTAAACTTTTACATTCATACAGAGTGGTTTTTTTTTTTTCCTAATGCTTTTATACTGAAAATGTGTTTTTTTCCTAATCTCTTACTGTTTGAATAATAATAATAATAGAATTGCCAATTACGATTTGTTGGGGCACTTAAGTATGTACAGTAGACATTAACTAGTTCATTATCATTTATAGGGTAGAGAATAAAAGAAACCCATTGTAAATCACAACTGAAAAATATGTTCCAACTTCATACTAGAAAATATGTGTAAAATCAAACAAAATGGACAAACCTTTATGTACGTGGATGTGGAGATCTCACTTTGGAGAAGAATAATTAGAGTGCAAAAATATTTTCTATTTATCTCAACAGTTCCTAGCCTGGAGCTGATACACAAGTACCTCCCATATGGAGGTATGACAGACTGTATTACAAATTACAGCAGGTCACACTGAGAATGGGTGATTGTCACTGATCCTTCTGTAAATTCATTTCTGTAGTACTAGATATGTTTTGGCTTTGTGTCACATGCGTAAAGTGTTGGAACAATTTGGGGTTTGCCTTTAGTTGCGATCTATATTACTGCTGTTCCTGCCAGAAAGATGCTAAATCTGCTCCTGTCACGTGGTCCTGCTGTTGGAGGCATAACAGTGCTGAAGCAGAGTTGATGTTCAGCTCATGACCTCCCTCTCAAAATCCTCTTAGATTGCAGGTAACATGTTTATTCTTCCTCATTTGACTCATCGCCTTTTAAAAAACGAGTAACTAAGTATATCCAGCTTTATCTTCTATTTTAGTAACAGATAAGCTGTAATACAAAAAGTTAATTTTGGTTAATTCTTTTGGAGCAAAAATGTGAAGTTCTTGAATTTTAGAGAAGAAAAACGTAAGGTGAGAAAATGAAGACAACTCTTCTTCCTTTCCTTTCTCTTATAGTCTTACAATGTAATTTTCTGCAATAGTCAAAGGCAACGATTTATCAAGCAGCAGTAACCTTCTGGTTACCATCTTTCAGAGGGGAACCTGAGTAAGTTTAATGCTAAATTAGGGCTGGCAACTTTTACTACCCTCTTTCCAGATCTGTCTGGCACAACTGTCTTTCATACTCCAGTGTTGCTCCTTTGATTCCAGTCAGAGCAGCCTCACAAGTAGATCAGCCAACACTCTCAGTGCAATTGCATACAGTCTTGTGGAGAGCACAAAAGTAATTCCTTACTCAATCTCTGCTGGCCATTCTCCTTGATCCTGAACCCAATTCTTAAGCAGAACCCTAAGACCTTGTTGATGAAGACAGAGGTAGAAGGCATCCCCTTTTTTAGCCACGTTTATCAGCCTGAGTATGGAGATAGCCCTTTCTTGCCCTAATTGTGGAACCACAGAATCATAGAATAATTTGAGTTGGAATAGGCCGTTTGAAGATCATCTGTTTCTAATCCTCTGCCATCGTCAGGGATACCTCCCACTAGACCAGGTTCTTTTGAATGCCTGCAGGGATTGGGCATCCACATCTTCTCTAGGCAACCTGTTCCAGTGTCTCACCACTCTCTGAATAAGGAATCTCCAACTAACATCTGCTCTAAATCTCCCCTCCTTTAGTTTAAAACCATTCCCCCTTGTCGTATCACTACACTCCCAGATTAAAGAGTCCCTTTCCAGTTTTCCTGTAGACCCTCTTTAGATACTGGAATGTTGCAATGAGGTCTGCTGGGAGACTTCTCCAAGCTAAACACTCTCAGCTCCTTCAGTCTTTCTTTCTTCATAGGACAGGTGCTGCATTCTTCTGATTATCTTTGTTGTCCTCCTCTGGATTTTCCTCAGGTAGGTCCATGTGTTTCTTCTGCTGGGATTCTCAGCTGAATGCAGTACTCTAAGTGGAGTCTCACCAGAACTGAGTAGAGAGTCACCTCCCTCAGCATACATTTCTTCTGATGCAGCCCAGGGTGTGATTGTATGTATGGACTGCAAGAGTACATTGCCACCTCATATTCAGTTTTTTTGACCACCCACACCCCTGAGGATCAAGCTCTTAAAGCTCTGCCAGCTCCCCCAAGCTCCTTGGTCTTTCAGAGTTGCTACCCCTGGGATTCCTTCTATCCACTCCCTGAGTAAGACAAAATCTGCTCATCCTGAAGCAGCAGACCTGCAATCTGCTACTCACCTCCCTCATTCTCTGTGGGATACAGCACTCTTCATTTCAGGACCGCTGCAGCATTGCTTATGGCTCCTGAAGTCATGATGCCACTGTCATACTGAGAAACAGATTGTGTATAGCAGCATTACTTAACTTTTAGAGGAGATGTAAACTCTGCAGCAGATATAAAAATATGAATAGTTGTTTATAGCTTATAAAACCTGACAGTTATTTGCCATTAACCTTCTGATTCTGTCATTTTTGTGTGGCAACAATCTTGAAGCACTCAACCTATCATTGCTGTGTGAATTTCTAGTAGGTTCTGTAGTAGGTTGTATTTATAATCTCCTGTCTGGTAGGTTGTTTTTATAGTTAAAGAAGTTCTTTTTTTATTATTATTCTTTATTTTTATTTATTTTTCTGTCTAAATAGGACATTTATAGGTGTAAGTTCTTATACAGAAATTATGTGAGTTTAAGCTCATATGCATTGTTGTAAAGGTTTTATAATTTGAACTTCTTGTCATGACATTCTCTTCTTTTTGCCATATATAAAGTTATGCACAAAGCTTCCGTATATAAAAGCACTCATGAACGGAGTTAATTTTCAGTATACAGCCAAGCTCGGGACTAAAGTATTATTACTAAATCTTTAATCCTGGAGACTTACAGAAGTATGAGTTTGGAGGTTTTAATTTTGAAATGACATTTACAGAAGTCCAGTGTTTGTTTTGTCACTAAAAAAAATTCCAGTTTCTTGAGATGTCAGACAATTTGTTAGCTAAATCCCCTGCCTTATTCAGAGAATGTCAATAGAAAACAATCTATTCTCCTAGCTGTCCCTGCAAAATTGGCAGCTTCTGCGTTCTTTTGTTTTAAATGAGCCATTTCAGAAAATCATGAACAGTTCAGACTTCAGTCAGGTGGATATTCTCACTAGGTTGTTAGATAACAGCTATATCAAAATGACTGTATCAAAATCTGTCCAGTCTTGGGTTTTTGAGGGGTAGTAATGGAGTGTGAAATATCTTTTGGTTTGAGAAGAAATTGCAGTTGTTTTGCAGACAGTCCCAAACTTCCACTTACATCTGAATTTGATGTTACAGTTGCAGTTTAGGATTGGGAGGAAAGATTTCTGTCTTCCATTTTAGATTTTACTGGTAATTTCTTTAGCGAATTCAGAAAGGGTCTTCAGTGGATCTTCAGTGGATCACTGGCACTGCAGATTATAATCAAAAAGATGGTGAAAACAACTTCACAAACTCCAGCTGAACAGATGACACCAATAGTTCTTAAGAAGAGAATGCACTGTTTTGAGAGCACATGTTTGCGCTCAGCGTCCACACAGTCTAAGTGGCTCACAGGAACTTTTACCTATGTTCAGGTACACCCACTATTCCATTTTTCTGTTTATAACCTGTTCATGACCTGAAAATGTTTCACAGCTGTAGTATTAAATGAGGGGAGAGTGTGTTCCTTGCCTGTGTGAATATGATGAAGGCTCAACATTGGAAGAGCAAGATGAAAATGTCTGAACGTTCTGCAGGGTTTTATACCCTTTCACTGTGTAAGCAAAGTAAGATGTACAAAGTAGTTCAAATATATGTATGTCACTCCAAAAGTAATGCCTTTTATTTATTTCCATGGATACTACAACAGATACTAGGAGAATGCTGCCCATGCACTCCATCTTTTATCAATCCAAATATGTGGAAGTCAGAAGGCGCCAAATCCAGACTATTCAGTGAGTGTGATAGGACAGTCCAGCCCAGATTGGCCTTGTGGTCTATGGTCTTCAAACTGGTATGGTGCCTGGCATTACTGTGTTGTGAGAGAATCACAGAATCACAGAATCACAGAATCACTAAGGTTGGAAAAGACCTATAAGATCATCCAGTCCAACCATCCACCTATCATCAATAGTACACGCTAAACCATATCCCTCAACACAACATCCAAATGTTCCTTGAACACCTCCAGGGTCGGTGACTCCACTACCTCCCTGGGCAGCCCATTCCAGTGCCTGACCACTCTTTCAGAGAATTAGTATTTCCTAATATCCAGCCTGAATTTTCCCTGGCACAGCTTGAAACCATTCCATCTAGTCCTATCACCAGTTACACGAGAGAAGAGGCCGACCCCCAGCTCACTACAACCTCCCTTCAGGTAGTTATAGAGAGCAATAAGGTCTCCCCTGAGCCTCCTCTTCTCCAGACTGAACAATCCCAGCTCCCTCAGCCGCTCCTCATAAGGCCTGTGCTCCAGACCCCTCACCAGCTTTGTTGCCCTTCTTTGAACATGCTCCAGGGCCTCAATGTCTTGAGAAGTGTTGTCTTCTCTGATCTGACTCTGGAAGTTCAGGCCTTCAGCTCAGTCAGCATTGTGATGTACTGGTCAGAATTAATGGTTTGACCAGGTTCCAGGAAATCCAGAAAAATCTCCCCTTTCCTATCTCAAAAAACACTGCACCTCACTTTACTCGCTGAGGGCTGTATCTTGCTCATTTTTTCAATGGGGAATTCACATATTGCCTCTCAGTGCACTGCTGTTTTGACTCTGTGGTGACAGCACGTCTTGTCACCGGTAATGATGTGATCCAGAAAACTCACCTTCAGCCTCGTCCAGTAGATCCTCACAAACTTGCATATGGTGTTCTTTCTGTTCCTTTGTGAGCATTAGTGGGTGCCATGTTTTCCTCATGGAGGAATTCAGTTACACACCTTTGCTCCATCCTTTCTTCCGTGCCAAGTGCCGTTCTGTCAGACTGCCCTCTGCTGCCGTCTATCGCATGGCAACAGAATGGAATGGAATATTGGTGGAAAGGTTCGCCCTCTACTGCCATACCACTAACGTTCACCTCTGTCGTCGTGGGCCAACATCATAAAACAGGAGGCATTACTTTCAGAACAGTAGTTGTGTTTGATTGCTTCACAAGTGCAGTAGGTTCTTTTAGGCAGTAAAGTGCTCTCACAATTTTTGCTCTAAGTATTCCACCAGGTATCCTGCATTTGAACGTGTTTTTATGGCCCCATAGACAATATGATATATTTCTGTTTCTTGGCTGCATGAATACAGCAGCTCCTTGAATCATGCTCCCCATGTGAATTATGAATTGAGAAGTTACCTTCTGCAGTATTTGCTGAAAAGGGCAGCCATTCTTTTTGTTAATGATTTCTGTGTGCCAGTAGAAATCTGCAGAAAGTGAATACAGATAGTATGGAAACACTGAGGATTTTTGAAAAGAACTGACTAATAATTCATTATCTTTAGACTTTGCTCACAGTATTCCCATGTGGAATTAGAGGTTACTTATTTATCTAATCTCAGAAGAATTGTGAGGATTTGTGTAATGTCTGTTGGTTCTGTAACTGCTAATGCTATTATTTGTCATTATCATTTTAGGTGGGTTAGCCAAGTTCTTGAAAATAAATTTTGTTCTTCTTTTCTAACAGCTGTTGTAAACTGTGATGCAGTCATCTTCATTTTATCCTTTTGCCATAGGCATATCTAGGTGCTCTAGAGCACGTATATGAAAAATTAAGCCCATGCAAAGCATAAAGTGTGATGGTGTTATCACATGTTGGTGCAGTTCCATGAAATGGGGTAAAGAAGATTAAAAACGTGCAGTTGCACAAAGGGGTGGTCCCCCGGCTTCCCCTACTCCACTCCTATCTATCCCAAGCTACCTACTCAGGTGCTTGCTGTGTGCATCTTTCTATTGTCTGCTTTTTTTCTGGCTCTGCTGCTGTACAGGCTCCTCCATAAGCTGACTCAATGTTGTGACCCATCGGAAAACAAACCCTGCTGGACCATTGAGCTTTGTCTAACAGGGCTGTCCAGCTGGAATAGGGTTGGTGCTAGGATCACGCAGCCAGGAGCACTGGGGAGCAAGTGAGGAAGAAAGTGGAGGAAGTGGAAACAGAACCTGCCTCAGGCAAGTAGCCATGGGCTGGGGACCAGCCACTGGTCAGCTCTGCAAGTTAACAGGTACATGCTGGGTAACAACCTGCTGCACCAAGGTGGTCACTGTTCCTGCAGAGAGGTCATTGGAAAGTAAATGCAAGCTTTCATAGAAACAGGCAAATCATTATTTTAATTGATGTTGTGCCAGGATCTAGTGCTTAACGCTTTAACCAAGTAATATGTCATCCAGACTTGAATGCATGATGTCTTCTTGGCATCATTGTGCATACTGCTCGTCAAACATCAGACAGAATTTCCAGTGCTCCTCTGACCTTCGCTCATTTCATGCAGGGGTGAAGTGAGATTATGTATATTCCTTCAAAATGATTATGCAGGAAGGACTGAAGCAAAATAATTAAGCTTTGTTGTGGTTTATATCTCAGTCAAGCCATGTTCGCCAGAGCTTTGGTGAATTAGCTGGAGATGGTGGTCAGAAAAGGCATGTTTCTCAAGCGCTGTAATAAATATTTAGGGCTGACAGCATGGTGTCTTTACTTGTCTTGTAGATGATTCTTTCTGAGGGGAGAACTGAAATTTGAGTTGTCTTAGATTTCTTTTGTTTTGCTGGTGGTTCTCCTGTGCATTGTTCCCCCTTTCTCTCTGTGACCTTTTTGTTCTCGTTGTTTTGAAAAGTGAGGAGACACCATGGTTCTGCTTTGTATTCTGCAGAGAATATAAAGGAACACTATATTTTCTTTATCTTGTAAACACTCTTTCTTACTTGAAATAGCCACTTTTCATTCTCATTATTTATGGTCCATGGGAAATGCGTAAAGCACTTTACAAAACACATAAGGCAAAGTCACTGTATTTGAAAGAGTACTATTCATTCTCCAGTGAGTTACAGAAAAGAAATGAAAGCATTGTTAGGAGTCCAAGACCCTAATCCTACAATACTAAAGTTACAGTGAACTTTGTCATTAATTTAAAAAAGCCAAAAATTAGCTCTTAAAAGCTTCTCAGGGTAAAACTCAGAGGAGAAGTAGTAAAGTAAGTTTTGCTTCTTGTGGTTATCTTAGGAACTGTGTAACAGGATTGCTTGACAGCTAAAATAAATTATGGATGTTAGGATTTTGACAGACTAGCCTGGACATCACAAATCATATTTCAGGTCCCAACTTGATAAAAGTAGTCTGTATGGCTTCAGGTGGATTAAAGTCTGCTGCCAGACCTTTAAAATGAACCCGATGCCCTGATTCTGCTAGGCACAAGTCCTCGTTACTTCTCTGCATCTATCCTGAGTGCTGATTTTTATTCACATTTTGCCACCTTAATCATGCTAAAACACCTTGTAAAGTTGGAATGTTTAAAATTAGGTGGAGACTCTTAAGAATTCCAGGAGAGATTAGGGAGGATTTTCAGTACCACTGCAAATATGGGATATATGGGTATGCGTATATTAAATAAAATAAATTAAATTTTATTGAACAGATTTTTTATCAGTGTATCTGTACCAAAGATAACAGCAAGGGAGGTGGTGAAGAGGGTTGGAGAGTTTCAAGCCCTAACTGGATTAATCCCTGAGCAACAAGTTCCAGCCCCACAGCTGAGCCTGCCCTGGCAAAGTGTTGGGCTAGAGACCTCCTGTGCTTCTTTTGATCCT
>JACDJE010000173.1:1701355-1802650 GCA_016647715.1 Pavo muticus
GAGGATGGGGGGTAGGGGGGAAAATAAACTGAAACACTGAAGGTAAACAAATAGATTCACAAAGGGTGAATCTGCAAGCATAGCTGTGCAAATAGCAGTTTCATGATGCTCTCCTGTAGAGACATAAAAAAATGCTATTCCAGCTAATTTCGTTCCCCACTTGAGTAATCATTACTCACAGTCTGAGATGATTAAATCTGGCTGGACTTCAAGACCTGGTTTGGGTGCAGTGTACCTGACAGTACGAGCACTGCCTGTCAGCTACTCCTTTCACTAACTAACAAGCTTTTCCCTTGCTGCTCCTTTTAACCATTGTTTGAATTTCTCTGGTGCCACAACTAATCTCTAGGGCATTTGCCACTCTGTTCTTCTGCACTTCTCGCGGTGCTGTTCAGTCTGCTGCACTTTATACTGCGTCTCCAATTGACAGCCACTTAGGGTATCATTACAGCTCTGCTTACAGGTTTTGGTTTTTTTTACCATATTTCTTACCATATATGATGCTAAAAACAAGACATGGTTTCTGAACTCACATCCAGCTGTTAAGTAAGTTTTCTGATTTTACGCCTTGCAGAAGTCCTTAATGCATGTTTGCTTTCTTCCATTCCATGGCTTATACCCTGATGCTGGAGGGTGTTGGGTTATTGTTAATGCTTATCCCAGCCTCACCAAACAACTAGCTGGGTTAATTCTGCATATGCAGTTTCATTATTTTTCCATTTATTATTTGCTATAAAATCTCTTTTAAACATAGATACCTCTCAGAATAGCACAAAACAGCCATGCATCAGGACTGCCAATTGTTCATTTTTCTCTCTTTGCTCTGTTGGAAGTCAGGTGGCTTCCCATCTTTGTTTGAGCTTCTCTGTCCTTGGGGCAGATGGGAAAGGAAAGAAACTGGGAAGGAAACTGGGGGGTTGCTTTCTCTTTTGGCATCTGCAACTGCTCTAATCTTAAATCTTCAGCAGTGAAACAGCCTCTGGAATGTGTGAATGACACTGATTGCTGGAAAGGAATTGCGAGTAGAAACTTCATCACTGTGAATCTCATTGTTCTTTATAGGTGAAGAAACATCTTACATTTTTACATTTTAGAATCCTAAAATCATAGAATCATATGATTGTTTAAGTTGTTAGGGACACTTAAAGGTCATCTGATCCAACTCCGCTGCAACGAACAGGGACACCTACAGGGACATGAAGTCCTCAGAGCTCAGTCCAGCCTGACCTTGAATGTCTCCAGGGACAGGGCATCCACAACATCTCTGGACAAACTGTTCTTCACCATCCTTATCATAACATACGTTTTCATATATCCAATCTAAATCTCTTTTAGTTTGAAAACATTGCCCCTTGTTCTATCACCACAGACCATGCTAAAGAACCCATCTTCTTATAGCCTCCATTTAGATGCTGAAAGGAGGTATAACCAAAGATAACTAAATTCTCTGTGTAAGTAAACTCCCGGATATGTTAAAAATATGTACTTGTTCCATTGCAATAAATACTGCAGTTCTGGTGCAAAATGAATGAAGTACGTAGTATACATTTTCGATAGATCTACGTTTTGTTTAAAATTATATTTTAATTGTTTCATTGTCTAATAAGATGCCAAAGCAACTTCTTTTAGAAGATTAGAAAAAATGGTCGAGTCTCTGAGTTCTTTTTGGAAGCACACAGAATTTTAACTCTGTTTTTCAAACTTTTTTTTGGCTTCACATTAGAATGTTTTCAGCAAGGATTCTTTGTATTGGCATATTGTAGGTTTTCAAGCATGACTGGAATTCTGCACAGCATCATAATTCTGATTTGAGTGTTCTGTTACAGACACTATTCAACTGTAAATTAATTATGGAAAATAATGGATCTCTATAATTTGGCAAAAGTCAGTAAGTCTCTGTTCTATTGTATTTAATATATGAATGTATTTAAAAGGGGTTCTGTGTTTTTTACATGCGTAAAATCTGAGTCGTTCCTATGTTACTAAATAATGTCTAATGTCTAGTTACGTTGTGATTCTGAAAAGTATACCTTGACAGGAAAGTTAAGTCATTCCTTACAGCTGAATCAGCAACAGAACAGCGAAAGCATTGCTTGTTAGAGTTTATTAGTGATGGAAAGATACCCATAACTGCAAAATTGTGTCAGTCAGTGAATCTCAGTTCATTTCTGACTTTCCTAGGCAAGGTGGGGAAGACAATTTCAGTTTGCAGACTTTGCTATGAATTGAAAATAAACCACAAAGGGGATGGCTGTGGTTAACCTAAATCATTTGAATTTGATAAAATCGCATTTATATGTCATAGAGAAGACAACTTGCAATGATATTTTGGAAAATTAATGCTCGTTGTGTTTTAAACACAGAAAGACATCTCACACTCATGATAATATCTGTTTCTCATATACAGTGATATAAACAACTAGCAGCAATGTGTTTTTACTTACACAAACATAAAGCAGAATTTTTGCCTTCTCTGTGATGGATGGTTGCTTCCAGCTCTTGCCACGGCGTGGTAATAAAGCGTGCTGCCTATGTAAGTGTACCATACATTTTCACACTCTACAAGAAGTGAAACTAGTACATAAATTATATTAATAAAATAGTATTCTTATTACAGTACTCTTTCTGGATATGCATTGATCTTTAGTTTCAGAAACAAAAGTGCATTATAGAAAGTCTGCTGTACCCAAGGTCGTTTTTGGATGTAAAGCAAACAATAATTCTGGTTCTGTTGGAATTTACTAAAACTACTTATTTGTTTGTATAGAAGAATATCAGTAAATGCTTCTTTACTTACATTTTTGCATATTTTCTTACAATAATTCATATACCTAATAAATTTTAAATGAATCACTACCTTTTTGTATCGTAACAGCAATGACCAAATCTTTCTTTAGACAATGCTTTTTTTTTTCGCCTTTCAACCTGTTTTTATAATATTCAGTTTCTTTTAAAATGAAAGCTTGTTTACATACCCATCCTTGCCCACAGTGGTTTTCTTTCTGGGTCATGATCTTTCTAAAATATCACCTGTTTTACACACTTCTTTTTATAGGAAGGAATTCAAATGGCTAAATTCAAAGCTAATATTAACTTAGTGATACCATCTGCTGTATCTTACACTGAACTGACTTATTTTGAGCCTGACTATCCATACTTATTTTTATTTAGATCTGGGGAAAAAAAAATACTGAGTGTTAAAGTTAGCAGAAGCAAATATTCATATTATTTGAAAATGATCTCAGCAAAGCTAAATAACATGAAGAAAGTGGTATGTGCAGATCATGGACATAAAGTCACATAAAGTGGAAGAGTTCTTAATGTGAGCTTACACAGTAGTTTGTAGCCACTACTAAAGGCAACTACGAAGTCTGAATTCATACTGTAAATGCTGGCGGTTATGGACCTCCATGTAATTTCTTAATGACACCAAGTTATTAATACTTATTTTTTTATATACTTAGTAAAGTTTATTCAGTGTGTCAGAATAGTTTCTTTCTGCAGTTGTATTCTTGTATTCTCTAAACTTACAGTTTGCTGATGGCCATAAAATCTGTTGTGATGCACTTACAGGCTTATTTTGAGCTTATAACACTTGTGACTCAGCGTACCAGATTGTAAAAGAAATAATTTACACTTTCAGCTGAACACATACCTTTGCCAATAAGCACAGACAAAAAACAAAAAACAAAAAAAAAACAACAACAAAAAACAAACAAACAAACAAACAAAAAACCAACCCACAATCATGGTATATAGATATCTTTCTTCAGTTTTAAAGTCTATAACTACTGCATTCTTCAGCCATCGCAGTAATGCCATGCATATCTCTGGGGGAAAGGAGGATGGATCCTGTCTTTTTTAGTGCATCTAAAACTTTCTTTCAAATTTTCTATACTAATTACTTTCTGACTGAGAGAAAGGAAGCATTTGAAGCTGTAGAGCATATAGGAGCAGAAGACATGTATTTCAGAGTTTACTTATCCTGGTTGTCAAGCCTGAACTTCACAGTAACTGAGTTAAATTCTCCCAGGACGTTATTAACTTCTAGCTCTCAATAAACGCAGATCTTTACACTTTTTTTTTTTTTTTTCTTCTTAAGGAAAACTGTTGAGTTTGTTATATTTCTTAAGTAATAATAGTAATTAAAAGAAAAAACAACAATGAAAGTGTCAAACATTACAAAAGTCTTCTGAAAAATGTTGTTTCCTTAGTGTACAAAAAAAAAAAAAAAAAAAGAGAAAAAATCAAAATTTTTCTTATGTATTTACTGGCCACTCATTTTTATTTATATGGCTTAGAATTTTCTCCCTTTTTCACTAGATCAAGCATTGCAGTAGATAGAAATGCTTTGTTCAGTATAAGACGCTAACAGAAAGAAGAATAAATGTCGTATTCCAAGTGATGGTTTCTTTCTTCCTAATGTTACAACAATGTTTTGTAATCGATTCTGCATTTTCTATAATATTTATAGATTATTAATAATTAAATATCAGTCACTTTAGTAGAACCGCAACATGTTCATTCACTGAGCTGAAATGAAAGGTTGTTTTTTTTTTTTACTTATCTAAGTAGTACTTTATTATTTATTTGTATTTTCCACCATGTGCAGTGTCAGTGCACTCCAGTTTCAGTTTGGATTCTTTTGTGTTCCAGAAGGGAGCAGTCTGTGTTTTGGAGGAGGACTTGCCTCTGTAAAGGTCGTTTTCATTGCAGGAGTTAAATGCCTGTGGGCACCTAATGGAAGATGCTTTTGTCAAACCTTTGTCCCATTTAAAAGTATATCAGGCAGTACCACACTTAGAAGACAATGCAGTGTTTAAAGGAAAAAAGTTTTAATTCTTTATTCAAGACTGTTAGGTAATACGGATGACCTGAAAGGAAACATCCTAGTTTGGTAGAAGTTCCATTTTTTTGTTTGACTAGAAATACTGTAACAACAAAAAGTCATTAAATGTTCTGATACACTATTTGGCACATATATTCTTTAAAAAAGATGGTCATGGTTATTTTCTGCATTGCCATTTTTCATATTTGGCTAGAAGAAGGAAAAAATCAGACAGTTTTGCTAGAGTTGTAGTGTATCAGACTTCGCATTACAAAAACCAGCTCACAAACTATAGTAGATCTTTAACTTTCAAACCTTTTCCTGTGTCATTAAAGCTTGACAGATCAGTCTCAGCTGGTGAGCTGAGTCAAGAGACTGTAATTGTTGAGTCCTTTCTGAAAACAGAGGATGAAAATATTCTCAGATAGATAATCCCTAATACATGTGATATTAGTGTTAAAAATCACAAGAGGAAGAATTCTCAGATTACTATGGAATGGAAAGCTCAGTATCTGGTTATGGTGTCTGCATGAAGAATTAGACTCGTGCACATTTAAGCATCTTCTGGAATTGGAACTAGAGTGTATCCCTAAATCAAACATGAGAGAAGCTCAAGCTTTCTTCCCAACCTCAATCACATGTCAAGGTTGTAGAAACACCTAAGAGTTCACCTGGATTGCTTTGGAGGGTCATTAATAGAGAAACTTCGTACCCATATGGGAAAATAGCAATACTGTTGGTTTTTTGTCACCTCTTCTGATTTTTTATTATTTTGCAGTGTATGTCTGTTTCTTCAATTTGAAGTCTTCTTAGCTCAATACTGTCTTAGAGATGTGAAAGTACTATTGATAATTGTACTTGCCTTTATGACATGGCTCATCTTGCCATGTATTCCTTAAAAATATCAGCACCGTTGAAAAAAAACTTCCATTGAAAGATTATGCACAATTGAACTTGCACAATTGAAAGAATGCAGCTTCCTGTTCATATTAGGAACTAATATTACTAATATACTAACTAATATACTCTTGGACTAGATGCCAGTTGAAATATTTTGGCCCTAATTTTCCAATACAGATAGCTGGGATATTTATTGGGATTCTAAATAATCAAAACAGATACACCCATGCAAACATCACATTTTCTGGCAGAGTATTTCATGCTGGTTTATACTAATGGTAGTGGGGATAAGCATAAGGAATCACTGCTGAGATCAACAAAATGAGCCTGTGACAGTTTCTTGCAGCAATGTGAGGGTTGCTCACATCACAAGCACCAGGGAGGTTGCAGGAGCTGTGTTATTGTAAATGCAGTACAGATAGGAATGGGGTCTGCGTGTTTCCCAAACGGAAGGTGCTTCTTCCAGTACAGAGCCTAGAGCATTGGTGGGTGGCAAGGATTCCAGAGCATTTAGCTCAAGCCCAATTTACCTGTCCAAGTCCTACCCAAGTCCATAAACTCCTAAGCCTGAAAACATTCTCCTTTCTGCGTCTCCATTCCCATGACTTGTTTATCTGGCAAGACAGTGGAGAAACACTTGCACAGAGAATGCCTTTGCTGGGAGTTTCTCTGTCCAAAAAGGATTGGCTATCTCATCTCTGAAATTCAATTCCTTCATTGCTCAGACAGTGTTTTGCTGCTGCATTTGTTCCGTGGTGCAGACTTTTAACTACTTTCCTGGGGCAAAGTATCATGGCAGATTTCAGGCCACACTGTTCCACAAACTTCAGTCTGCAATGAAATATGTTCCTGTGGCAAAAGACATAAAAAGTGAGATATAAGCTCAGCTAGACTAGGTGGAAGATTGTCAGTGGGTCCAAAATTCCATATAGGTACTCCAAGCAAAAGGAGTGAAGTACATGTATATAGAAATCACAGGGGAAGAGTTTATGATCTGCTTCGTATATATTTACAATGTAAACTTTTAACCTGTATGTAGATAAGAAGTTTTTGTAAAGGCCTCCCGGGGAAATGAGTTCAATTTTGGGGGGCAGTTAAGTTCATTCTCAGAAGTAATATGCTTTAAATAGCCTCAATACATTTTCTGAATATCTGAAATGAAGTACAGTGATTGGAAAAATAAATCACTAGACCAGATATTATCAGTAGTGTCGGGACGAAGTTCTGTATCTTCTTGGAGTGTTAACCAGTTGAGTTAAAGTATGTAAGATTTCATCCAAAACCTCCAATCAAAATCCAGTATCTCAGACACTATTCAGGCAGAAAACGCTTGAAATTCATAGTATTTTAGCTCTTAAAATAATATTATTCCTATATGTACTAAAACTGCATGCACTGTATTCACAAACACAAACTAGTTTAAGTGTGTATTTTATCTTTCTGTTTCATATGCCCAGATGGTAATCTGTTTGCTTTGGGGTGAATTCATGAAATGAAGCATCTGGAGTTTTGAGTGTTTTGATTTGCTTGACTAGCTGCACCAAGCTCTAGACTACAGAACAAAATATTTGCTGCTGGAGCTCTTATCCTGAAACTAATGTTGCCAAAGGGTAAGGAAAGCATAAATGTATTGGTACTACAATTCCACTCAGATTACTTCAAACCTTGGGGGCAAGAGCTCAGTTCCCCAATCTGAAGACAAATGTCATGTATTTTATAAACACAGTCTACTAAAATGAATCAGATCTGCGCTTGAATCATCCATCATCTTGCAAGTGCAAGGTCAAATAACATTTTGCTTTTGTATAAGAACATTCATATAAAGTTGATTTAGTTATAGTGACAGTTCTATATTCTGTTTTATATTACTAAAAGATATCAATTACATTACAGGTAGATTACAGCTATAAAATGCAGTACATCTTATGTATGTGTGCTGGAGAAGTGCCTTATTTTATAGGTGTAACTTTTTTAATTCAGGAACTTGCAAATATGACTGTGAATAAGGAGAAAATCATGAGTGTGGAAGACAAAGAGTAAGGCTCAAGGCAACTCGAATTCGTTTGCGTCAGTGTGTGCTGGAGAAGTGGTGAGCAAAGTAAGCCCTTGATTAGTTCTTCTGTCACTGACAGTTTCCATGGATTTTAGGAACACTTTGTGATTTTGTTAAGCCATACCAATGGTTCTGAAATTGCTCTATGTATCTGTGGCTAAAATAAATAGCATCCATGTATTTTGTACTTTTCTGTGACCTAAAAGAGACGTAGGTCCTCTCTGAGTAAAAAATAAACGATTAAGCATGCTGACCTGGACTAGCTAACAATCAGCAGCTTAACTGAAGGATTTTTCCTGACTTACTTTGACTGTTGCAGTGAGGTGAAAGGCCTGCTTTTATATCTGGTTGAAACTACACATACTGTTTTTTGTCATGAACTTGTCCTTGAGATCTGAAACTAACTTATGTCCAGTTTGGAATAGCAGAAAACTAAATCTGCATTCTTACATGAGAAACTAGCATTGTATCGTTATGATCAGTGTTGCTATTGGAGATAGTAGAGGTGGGCAAATGAAGACAAAGACTACAGCAGACAACTACAGGAAATACAAGAGTACTGTTGAGCTTATGCTCAAACAGATGAACGCTTTCTTAGTTTCTGTTTTTATAACTGCTCATCTCTTCTTACCTACACACATATCTGACTGAAATGGGGAACTTTTCTGAATTGCCTCATTCCCTCACTCTCATGGCAGATCCTATTTGCTCAGCTGACAAGAAAAGCTTATAAAATGGATTGTTGCAACTGTTTTATATTAAGTATATCATACAATCTCATTAACTCCTGTTTTTTTTTTTATGAATGGTTTATTTCATTGAACTAGTTGCCATGCAGCAAAGTAAATCTGCCTGCCTCATTAATGAAACCTACAATTAATAGCAATGACTGAGTATAAAATTTTACAAGTGAATATTGGTAGTTTCAGATGTTTGTCCAGGTCAGTGTGATATTTTTAAACTATGCTCCTGTTTTTTATACTGAAAGGCAATACTGAGTTGGCATTTAATAGTTTTGTCAAGTGCTTGTTTAATAAATGACTGTCTTCCTGACTTTCTCACAAATATAGCTGACCTAATAATTACAGCTATTTTAACAGCTTATAAATGCCTTCAGAATTTTAAACAAAGTTAAATAAAATGTGTAGTCCAGCAAAGTGCTTGACCGTGAGGTGTTTCACACCTGTAAGAAAAGCTTTCTGAGCTGTGTGGTGTTGTCACACGTTGTCAAAAGTCAGTTAATGCTTTGCAAGAAATACTCAGAATGCTTGTCAATCTTTAGACAAGTTTTCATACCAGTTAGTCTGCTCACATGTAGAACACCAATCTATTTCACCCACCATGGAAGGATATGGGATGGGACAGGATGGGATGGGAAATAATGCAGTGTCATGCAATACAACAGGATGCAATGATTTGTGATGAGATCTTTGAATAAGAGGAATACATGGATATTTTTTACATTTCATTTTGGAATGGCATTGATGAAAAAAAAAATCTACAGACAATATTTATCTGTAGCCAAGGCATAAACACCACTGCTCTCTGGTTTTCCAGTAACGTGTCATTTGATTTTGGTAAACCTTGACAGCGTTTGTATAGTACATAATGAAATGAAAGTAAGAATTTTGTAGTCTGGAGGAATCCTGTTAGTGGATAAATAAGTGATGGGTAAATAACTGATTGGTGGAAAATAAACACTGGAAAGAGAGAGGTAGATTGCTATGATTTCATCAGCTGTCACTTTTACATGTTTTCTGGGTTCCAGCATTTTCTTTCTTTTTATAAATTTTGCTTTTACTTCCTGGTAATTTTTATTTTCCATTTTGTTTGTGGCATATTGATGCTGTTGCAAAGAGTGACCAATTATTGTGACTTTTATTGAGAAATGAGTAATTTTTTGACAGTCATAGGAAGTAAATGTTTGAAGGGAATTTTAGATCAATATTACAAAAGCATAAGCTTGTTCATATCTCTTTTGTCTGTAACAGTCTTAAACATTAAGCATAGTCAGCATTAATTTTAACTGAAGGTAATATGATGATGAAAAGTGAAGAGAATGACAAAATTTAATTATCTTATTGCAGAATGCCTCAGTATGCATTCTCTTGACTTTCAACAAAAGCATCAATGAATGTGCATGGACTTTGTGAAAAGAAAATGAGATGATATACGCTTAGGCTTCAGAAATCTGAAATTTATTGGTTTTCAAAATTCATGCATAATGTCATCCTGATTAAAAAATGTTAGGAACTAAAAAACATAGAACTCTTGAGGACATTTAAAAAGGGAAACTTGAACAATTGTATTAGCTTTTTCATGGCTATAAGCCTGAAAATACTGCCTCAGTTGAAATTCGGTCACTTGTGATGACTGAAATTAACTAATGACGTTTATATTTTAAATCAAATCATAAAATAGGAAAATAATCCCATACCCAGCTTCTATTGTTAAATATTAGACATGATAGATACGCTCATGGAAGATAGTTGTGATGGATCCTCAAGAGTATATGACCCACTCCCTCCTGCAGTGCTACATCTGGCTGTATAGATGTCATTTCTGACATGTTTATCTGAGTATAATAATGAGAGCAGTACTAGAGGTTCCACAACTGCCATAGACAGTACATTTCAATGCCAAACTATCTTTAGAAGCAGAAACATTTTTCCCCGGAGGAACTTTAATCTCTTTCTGTAATTTAAACTCAGTAGTTCCAGTTGCAGCCATTTTAATGTCTGTTCTTGTGTTTTGTTTTGCTTTTAGTTTTCAGAATTTTCAGGTGCAGGCCCTGCAATTCTAAAATGCAATTGCGTGTATATAGAACATAGTGTGTACTGTAACTTTGAATAGGAAGCAGTGGGCATTTGAGTGTCATGCCTCCTCTCATGAAGCTACACTTCTATTTCTTTAATGTGAAACTCCCCTTTGCTGGAAGGTGTGTGTTACTGTGTGTTACAGTGATCTGGTACAACTTGGCAACTCTGCTAAGGGCAGTAAAGTAGATTTTTGCTACATATTCATAAGTCTGATGGTGAACAGTCTTGTTTTATAGTCGTGTTTACAGACCAGATTTTTTAAAAGAATTTCTTCAATACCAAGTCTTGGGGATATGGTTTAATTCTACAGTTGCTGGCTCATTTAGGTTTTTTTTTTTAAAAAAAGTGCTTCTGAGCTTAATTGCAAACAATCTAATACATCTGCTTAAAGAAAAACAGCAACAAACCCACACTGATTGCCCCGGGCTTATATGGGATTTTTTATTTGTTCAGTTCTTTAATGCTTGACAAGAAATGTGCATTTTTATGTTTTGAACTATGACAGACTTCCAAAGCAAATAGATGATCTCAGTGTATCGTCTGTAAATTCCCAAGTCTTGAAGTCTTGAAAAAGTCTGATTTTATTCGAGGGAAAACATGACTGCTAGCCTTACAGTATTGTATTGCCAAAAGAATTCATCATTTTATGCCTGAAACCTTTCCCCTAAGTTGTACGTTATTCTAATTAACTATGGTGTCAAGATATAGCATTCAGCTATATTAATAGGATTATTAATAGGATGAATAAGATTTTTATTCCTTTTTAAAATACAAAATATTTAGCAGATTGACAGTTAAAGCATTAAGCTTTTTCAGCTGTGTTGCATCTCCACATTTTAACTCTGTGGCCTTTAATGTTTGCTATGTTTTAGATTATGTAGGCCATGTAACTTACTTTACTGATGCTCATGCTTATTTTGAGCTTTTAGGTCAAAACAGTCTTCATTCATTTTGTACGGGTCTGATGTCTTGCTCAAAAAATCCATCTGAAATCTCTGTATTATCTCCAAGCTGTCCCTGCTAGTGTGCTTTGGTGAATTCCTGTTTGATATTGTGATGCTTCCAAAATTATTTTTGTGAGAGTTGTCCTTTTCCTTCAAACATCAGCTTGATTTGAGGTTGCAGTTAAGCCACTGCAATACACAGATTTAGGTAAAGTGTTGTAGAGATAACAAAGGGTAATTCCTGCAGATGATTTTTTTGCCATAAAATTTGACTGTGATCGGTAAAAATGATCTATGTTTTCCCTGCACAATCCATGAATCAGAAGCATCTTTTTGTTTGTTTTGGACTTTCCTTCTGGCCTCTCCTCTCTCATCTGTCTCTCGTAATTTTTTTCCATTTGGGTTTGCTTCTTGGCTATTAAGCTGAAGGTTTCACAAACATTCTTTCTAGGTCTCCTAGGTCTCACTTCTGAATACAGTCCACTGTTTTTTACGTACGGAGAGGGATTTCTATTCCATGTGCATCATTGAATACTCGACGTGACTGAATTTCCTCTACTTCTTTGCACCTGGTTAGTAAGTGTGTGCAATTCTCCATAGCCAGCTTGGCACTGCCTAAAAAGCAACTTGGGGCCAAGAGCACCTTCTAAGATGAGACACTAGTGACTTCTCACTACCAGGGAAGATAATTAATTCCTCTGTCTCTTACGATTTAGGCAGTCACTTATCTGCATAAGTATCTCTTCTTTTGTCCCAGACGAACACATGCCAAATTTTTGTGATGGACTTGCTGAATGCCAGTTACAATCACTCCTAACTACCTGCTTTTAGTCCTCTACTGCCACCTGGGTTTACCCTCAGAAATAATGTGCAATTGAGACAGAGATATTTTTACCATTTGGATTTTGATTTTTGAGCTTCTCCCTTAGATAGATTTTGGTATTGATATTCCACTGTACTACTGCATGTTGCAGAGGACAGAAATTAGGCTACTTAAATTGTCCTTTGAAGCACACTTCAGAGTTAAATTCTCCTTGGCCTCCAAAGGCTCAGACTAATCTTTATTTTAAATTTGTGATGTCTGCTGTGAAAAGTGAAGGGAAATGCCTGCAATATTTAAAATAGTTCCCATTTGTTTTAGCATAAAATAAATGAAAAAAAAAAAAAACTTTCAGAGAAGTGATGGGTTTGCTTATTTGTATGGCTTTGTTTGGTTATTCTAATTTTGTTCCATATTTAGTCTGAGCAGATCCAAACTAACAGAAGGCAAAATTCAAAAATAGTAACAATATCCCCTAGGAAGTGAAGGCTTGAAAAAAATAAAGGCCATGAGTTCAAATAAAGCTCCTCCCCTCCTCCATTAAAATCACCAGGTGAGTTAGCTCTGAACCTTTGAAACTTGCTCTTTATTTAGCTTGATAGTACATAATACGTTCAAGAATTCAATACAGTACGGAATGGTACAGTGGAATATGTATTTAGACCGCAAGGCACTCTTCCAGCACAGTGTGAAAGCACTGCTGCTTCTGTGAGAAAGTGGTATGGAAAGACTGCTGTTCTTAACATAGCTGTGTTTTCTTTTGGAGGAAAATACCTTTCATTGAAACAAATAAAGTGGTCCAAAAATAATGAACTCAGACATTGCAGTGGTGGCATAGCTTCTATACTCCTTGCTCTCTCGCTGTGTCTCTAATCAATAATAGAGCACATGCACTGAATAATCAAATATTTGCCCTTACCAGAGCGGTATTGTCCTGTTGTAGCCTTCACTACAGAACAACACTGAAATAGATTTTTATTTTTTTTTTACATATCCTCATAATGATGGCTTAAACCTAGTGTCAGCATCGCTCTGTAGGAGTGGACACCTCTATCTGTCTTTCATAATCAGGAACATACAGTTTTATGTTTGGGTGGTACCAGGGGTTGGACTTGATGGTCCTTGTGGGTCCCTTCCAAAGCAGGATACTCTATCATTGTGTGATTCTGTGAATTGCCAGGAGTGTGTAAGAGAAGCTGTGGTGAGTGGGCTGGCAGACCACCACCGGCCTCTCTCTTACTCCTCAGCAGGACATGGATAGAAAGTAAGACAAAAAAAAACCGGTGTGTTGAGTTTAGAACAGGGAGATCACTTATCAATTACAGACTCAACTTAGCAAAGATTCCCAAATTTATTGCTAGTTAAAAATGGAGTAGGATGGTGAGAAAAAAAGAACCATAAACACCTTTCTCCACCCTCTACTTCACAGTTTTATCTTCACTCCTTCATTCCCAGTTCTTCCACTTCCTGTCCCCATGCTGAGCAGCACAGGGTGATGCAGAATGGGCATGCTCTCACATTATGACGGTTTTGCTCCTCCTTTGCTCTTTTCCCCTGCACCATGGGCCTATCCTGGGCTGCAGGGAGCTGCTGCTCCATGCCTGGAGCGCCTCCTGTCCTCCTCCTGCACTGACCTTGAAGTCTGTGGGGCTGCTTCTCTCACACAGCTCACCCCTCTTTCCAAGCTGCCATTGTGCAGCAGTTTTCCCTTTCCTCAGTCTGCTCTCCCAGAGCGCGCCCAGCATCGCTCACGGCCTGGCTCTGGCAGCAGTGGGTCCACATTAGATTAGGGCTAGGCCTCCACTGCCTGCAGTCCCCCTGCACCTAAAGCTCTCCATGTAAACCCTAGAGGTGGATTTCTAGATTATTTGCTGGATTAATTCATTTCTTCAAAATAACCATGTCTAGCGTATAATATTTTCAGCTAAATCCTATTGTGGATCAGCAATAAAAAAGACAATGTATGAAGTTTTCATTTTCACACGATTTGACACGCCTTTGTGGAGTAAGATGGCTGAAAATGAGATGCTAAGGAGCTAATGGGGAACTGGAGCAAATCTTATGCTGAAGTTATCTCTGAGGAGGTGCTGGTGAGGTGAATGAGGAACTCAAGTTCTTCTGTCAGGGAAGCAGCTTTGTGCAGTGGAGTTTAAAATGTTAAGTACATTTGTTTCCCTATTTTTTCTTGCTGTTGTTTCACTTTTCAAACTAATCTTTGTCAGACCATAGTGTACTTTATGAAGAGGTGCATAGCATTCTTTTTCAGGTCTTTGAAAGATGATTTCCATATGGCAAGATCCGAAGTATTTTGCTATCTTCGTTTGCTTTCTGAAAGGCTTAAGGGGCTGTGTTGATTGAAATAGCCCGTGGCATCTATTTCAGATTAATTTTCAGAAATAACAGTCACTCATAGTCTTTGGCATCGGTGTGGTTTGGATTATTGTATAATCTGTAGTTCTCTTTCTTTACAAGGAATCATTCTGGTCCTGACAAACAAAAAGGGAGCACTTTTCTTACCTCCTGCATCTTTGCTTTTGAGTAGATTTTTTACCATGTGTTCCATTAAGGCAGATGGAAAATTGTGATTTCAATTCAATATGGCATGGCTGAAGAGTTGGAGACATGGATGGAAAAGGCTGTGGAGGAGCCAGCTTCCTCACCAGTGGAAAAAAAGTTAATCCTCCTGGAAAGACTTTTATTTCTTCTGTCTTTTAAGTATAATACTTGTGTCAGTTTCACCTTCAGATCCCTTAGTAAGCTGCTTTCTAAGCTACTGTGGTTAACGCAGTTACCTGCTCCCCATGAGCGCCAGTGAATACACAGTATTATTTGGTATTATTGGGAGCTTTCACTTGCCTCCGCTCTTTACTTGAGCAGAGACATTTATGGCTCCAACATCTTTTCTGTTCTTTTTTGGATAGGAGCTGAATATGATCACAGACCGTCTCAAGGAATTTCACTAAGAACATTGCCATTTCTAAAACCTTGGTACAACTTACAAATCTAAATGGATTTTCCTCTTCTTGTTTTCTAGTAAGGGAGCAGCAGAGCTGGAAACCTTGGCAGTAAATTCTTTGTCTTTCCTGCTCGTATCCATGGATCCTGGATTTTGCAAGGTAAATGTTCCATTTTAATTGATTCTAATTTTATACTGTTATACAATTTATAATAAGTACGTGACCTTATAATACCTCTAGCTGTTGAAGAAAATACCCTTGCTTATTGTCTCACTGGCACTTTTAGCAATGAATTGCATTAAAATACTCCTATGCCTCAAAATAAATATAGTATGATGCTTTGGATTCATTAGCAAGCTTGCTTTCCTCTCAGGAAAAAAGAAAATGATGCAGTGATCTGAGTTATTTGTGAGTTTCCAAGTTATTGTTCCTATATTTCCATCAATCTGAGTGGATGAAGAGTTCATCAGAGCCTGAAGATTTAAAGCTGAATGTGAATGCATTTTTTTTCTGTCAGGAGAAATGGTCTGCGTTCTGTGTTTCTTGGTGATTTTGTGTTTAGTGAAGATTTTATTAGATGAGAGACAAAAAGTGACCCTTAGATGTACAAGGCTATGTTTGACGATCCTTATTGCTGTACGCTTTTTAAAATGAAAAAGTCTTATTCCTGCTCTTAAACGTATTTCTTTATAATACTCTAAGTTATAATTTTCTATTATACTTCATTTATATTTCAAAAGTAGTCATGTAATGTATGTGGAAAATTTAGTTTTGAAAGTTTGAAAATATTTCATGGAAAATAGCTTATTTTGATAGCTAATTTTGCTACCATGGAAGACAGTGCTGCTTCTGCCAAGAAAATTATGTCTCTAAATACCTTCCTCATCCTTAGTTTAGGATCTATACTTAATATTATTCTCTCTCCTTTAAGACTTTATTCACCTCTGACTTCAATCTTTGAAGTTGTTTTAGTTGTCTGTAGGAAAGAACATTCCTCTCTGAATCTTTCTGCTATTGAAACTACCTCTTTTACACATGGTGAAAAAAGGTTTTCAAAAGTTTTTTTTATTGTATATTAAAAAGAATCAAACCAGAAGCTATGCAAAAGCTGCTGCAAATTCATGGTTTTAAATGAACTGCTGAGCTGAAGAGTTACCCCCTCTTGATAGAAGTGCCACTATGAGCTATATATTCAAGGTGGAAAATAGGCCCTTTTGAAACATAGAATCAGCAGCCTTCCTAGCACCTAAGAAGGGGGAGTGAATATTCTGCTCTTCAGCATTTATTTAACAAGCTGAACCCCAAGGCTGTGCATTTTAATGTATTGTATTTCTTTAGTAGGGAGAGAAAAAAGGGTGGATCAGCCTTTGCTGTGAGTGATATCTGGCTACGAGATGTGGGTGGTGATTGTAAAAAGAAAAGTAACTGTATTTGCTTCTAGGCACCTTCTCAGGATGGAATCCATTTGTAAATACTGAAAAAGGCTGCACATTTTCACCAGTTTTATTTCACCTTCTAGAAACAGTAGAAAAAATCCTGTTGTAAGGAAGACCCCAAACAGAATGATTTTCCGTGTAGATTGTTCAGCTGTGAACAACAGGACTTGTTAGAAAAGTGTGGGTGACAGTGAGTTTCAAAGGGGAGCTGGTGCAACTTCCAAGACTTTGTGTTATGTCACACAGGTTGTGTCTGTCTTGAGATTTCAAAAATAGCAAACACAGGAAGGTGCTAGCGATCAGCAGTTTGATGGCCAAAGCCATAACTTTACAAGACCTTAAACACATTTCTCCATGATTAAGTTGCATCACATTTAATGAAGGTTTAAGTGTATGCATAAACACTTGTCGAATTGGGGTATATTTGGCTCAATGTAAGCTGAAGAAATGACAGTGAAGACAATGAGTCAAATTTTGAAGCATCTGTGCGTGACATAGCAGCCGACAAGTACTGATCTTTCTCCATCACATATGTTAGATTAGTTTCTTATGCAAGATAATAGTTGTTGCTTCTCCGTTCCACACACACAAACATTTTTAAACAGAATTCACAGAGCATTTAGTTGTGATCTAAAAACGTACTTTTTATCTGAATTGGCCAGTTTTGACTTACTGAGTTTCCTTTGGTTGTAGGTGTAGCTAAATCTCAAGGTGCCATTGACTCTAGAGAGTCATGTATAATTTTTGCATTGACATTTTAATAGCAAAACATCAATATTCAATTTGGAGTTGGCAATAAGTCACTGTCAGTGAGAATAGACTAATATGTCTTATGATGATGATCCTGTGTGGGCTAATGAGATGGTTTTAATCAGCCAAAAGGCAAGGTTCAGAATTGCAGTTTGACCATTCTGTTTTTAAAAAGGTTTGGGGAATTATTGTGAACCAAATTGTCTTTCATTCTACCTTTTGTCTTCCTACTTCTGAGAAGATTCAATACCACCTACTTAACTTGTTTTCCTGGCATTCTTGCTATGAATTTGGAATGCATAGTACATCACGCCTGTGGATTCGCATAATCTGATGTTGTGGAAATTTTCTCCGTACTTTTGATTTAGTATTAGAGTACTACAAAAAACATTCTAAGCTCTTGCATAGTCGTTAGGCATCCCAAGTGCTCCCTTACTAATGTAAAAAACATTAAGTTCTAAGGTAAGGCATTAAAGCGATAAAGGTATACTTTCTATGTCTGTTATGGAAGTTAAAAAAGGAAGGGAAGGCTTTGTTTCACTGTCACCATGTATGTCCAGTGCTTTGTAAGATGAAATTGTCTATATGAGCAGAAATTATAAATCTGTTCTTTAGAGATTCACGATGAAAAACAAGAAAATTGTGATTAAAATATATGAATTAGGAAGCGTTGTGATGGTGTCCTCTAATGTAAGGAGCCGGTAGCTCTTTATGCCAGAAGCTTGATTAAAGATCATTTTTCTTCCTGGACGAATATGAACTCACATCTGGCTTCTTTGTGTGGGAATTCTCTTTCTCAGTGATTCATATAGTCCATTAACCAATCAGTAAATGCTAATTGGACCAGAAATCCTCCTAAGTTTGCTTTGTAAGACTCTGGCTGATGAGTTGTTTTCCCTTTTTTCTTCAATGAACAGCCATCCCAAAGAGAATGCTTTGATGGTCCTGTAGTGCTACACTTTAATTTTGGGCATCTGCCTAGAGCGGAGGAGCTGAGGGGAGGCCTCATGGCGGCTGCAGCTCCCCACAGGGAGTGGGCAGGCAGTGCTGAGCTCTGCTCTCTGGCGACAGCGACAGAGGGAATGGCATGGAACTGCATCAGGGGAGGGTCAGGTTGGGTGTAGGAGAAAGTTTTGCCCCAGAAGGCGGTGGGCATGGCTCAGCTCTGCAGGGCATGGCCCTGAGGTGCTGGAGCTCAGAGTGTGTTTGGACACCACTCTCAGACACAGGGTTTGGGTGCTTCTGTGTGGAGCCAGGGGTTGGGCTCAGTTTTCCTTGTGGGTCCCTTCTAACATTTCTGTGATTCCGTGATTCTATAAACTGCCTGTACTCAACTGAATGAATACCAGCAATATGAAGGCTGTTTGACAGTGGCTGTTGCTGATACTGCGTTCTAGAAATATATGCAGCATGGTACATAAACACAAAAAGTGGATCCTTGGAAACTTAAAAGCGTTTGTTTTAATTCATGTGCTTGACTCTTCTCTCTCTGATGAGTCAATCTAGTATCTTCAAAAGAGGTCACTTTGAGTACTTGGGTTATGCAGCCTGAAGGAGTATGATTTTCAATGAATTCTAACCACTCTTTTTGTGAAAATCAGGCTTTTTCTAAGTTCAAAGCACACTGCAGTAAAATCACTTTGAGAGATCTTTGCTGGTACGAGAGCCACAAGACCTACTGATTCTTAGAAGTTGCAGAATAAATTAAGATAATCCACTTAAGACTTTTCAGGTATCAGCATATCAATACATGCTTAAAACTGATGCAGAGCAAAGAGGACCATCATTTAGAGAGATATGCTGCTCATTCAGTGAAGACAGTCCAGTTTGCTCCCTGGCTTTCCCCAAGCATGAAATGGAGTTTTCGTTCAGAGACGGCATAAAATTACTGTTTGGAAATGATGAACTTAACCTCACAGAATCACAGAATCACGGAATCGTAGGGGTTGGAAAGGACCTCCAGAGATCATCGAGTCCAACGCCCCTGCCAAAGCAGATTCCCTAAACCAGGTCGCACAGGTGGGTGTCCAGGTGAGTCTTGAATATCTCCAGAGAAGGAGACGACCTCAGTATTCTTTGGTTTTGAAAAACAATAAGGTCAGTCAGAGCTGAGCACGGTTTTAAAGAAGAATTTATCAGAAAAAGTGAAGTGACAATTCACAATTTAAAGGAGATTTCTTTGTGTGTGCAAACGTTACGTAGAGCTACTCTGCAGTCACTTCCTACGTTACAGAAGAGAAAGACACCTTGAACAAACCTGCATGAGCTGTTGTCTCCTTTTAGTATCAGTGCCAAAAAACTTCCATTTTCTGTCACAAGCAGTGTGCCATTTTAGATTTGCATCTTCCTTGAAATAACAGAATCAGCCCTTGACTTTCCTTCATGCCTTACTCACAGCCTCACTTTGCATCCTTAAATCTTTTTTTGCATTTTCAGCATTGCAGCCTAATCTTTGGTATGGAATTTTGCAGTGAGAGCTCATCATAGTAAAATACTGTGCTGCATTTCATTAATCAGGAAGTATATGAGCAGGAAACAAAAGGAATAACTTTGTATATTATTACTGTCAATACAAGGGTGACACTTGAGCTACAGTAGTAATAAAAGGTAAAAGGAGATTTTATCAAGATAGTGTATATTACTATTGAAACTGAATAGAGTAGGTTGTTTTATTTTGATGTTGGGAGAAAAATTTACATGTCTGAAAGTGTTTTTCAGTTCCTGACTAGCAAAAAATGAACATAGAAAAATCTGTTACGTAGCAGCAACCTGATGGTATGCAGTTTTTTTAATAAATATATAGATGATCACAGCTTAACACCTTGAATTCTTTGACGTAATTTGTATTTTTAATATAGCTCTTATTTCTGGAGTAAAATATGTCAGTATCACTAGAAATGGTATAGAAGCTTTTGACATGAATGTCACATTTCATTCCTGAATAACAAGTTTCTGAGCTTGATTACAAGCGTGTTTATTGCCTCGCTGTGAATTAAATCATGTTTAGACAAGAAGATCATTTTCAGGCTTGCTATTCGCTGCAGTTTAATCATGCTGACCACTGTGGTCTGTCTCATCTATGCTGATGGACAGAAGGACCTTCTGGCAGGCAGAGGGGTTTGAAGCAGGTGATAGATAGACAGGATATTGGGGAGCTGTGGTCAAGTGCATCTCCCTGGGAGAGAAAGCCCTGTGTCAGATCCATTAGAGAGCCTTTGAATGTGTGAAGAAGAACAGGTCACCCTCTTGTGTGAATGAGGACACTTAGAGGTCAGTTGAACTTTAATGTAATTTGACATGTTTTGAGAAAGCACTCACATAGAGAGGCACACAGCTCATCTGCTGTCTGGAATCCTGGATGGGAGCTGTGGGTATTCCAAAGGCAGGAAGGGATATTTTCCCACAAATGCTTCTTTCAAAGTGGTTTCTATGAAGGTAAATACTATTAACGG
The DNA here is from genome assembly GCA_016647715.1 of Pavo muticus. Classification (NCBI taxonomy): domain Eukaryota; kingdom Metazoa; phylum Chordata; class Aves; order Galliformes; family Phasianidae; genus Pavo; species Pavo muticus. Next base: position 1,722,315 of record JACDJE010000173.1, read on the forward strand.
TATCACAAGAGGAAATGCTACTGTTATCACGTTCTTAAAAGCAAAAGCACGAAGGCTGAGGGGTGAATAGAATAATCAGAATATCTCACCTCAATAGAATATGAATATTTTAGTGATAAATCTGGAGGTAAAAAAGCAAATGCTCCTCACTTTGTATTTAGATAGCAGGCTGAGACAAAGAATAGTCTTCCAGATTTCCCAGAGAGTCATTGTGACTGCTTTCCTTTGCTTGGGGAGAGCCCTGTGCTGCTCCTGGTGATCTGTCTCTGAAGAGTACCACTTTGAAGGCTATTCTTCAAACTCTCTCAGTAAAGGCAGTAGACAGAGTAAATCTGTGCAAAATCCATCTTCTTCCACAGATGGCTGTTTTGCCTGTGCAACTGTGAACATATATTTGGACTCTTTCTGCAATCATTCCCCCATATTTGGCCTTGTAATGGGGAAGGCGATTTAGCAACAATTACACAAAAGCAGAGTAGTTTTAATTGGAAGGTTTAAAATAGCTTCTAGACACCTTCATCTGCTTTAAAAAAAAAAAAAAAAAAAACGAGCTCTCTGATACCATTTATTCAAATGTATTCACTCTAAAAATATTCGTATAAATTAAGCAGAAAGCAGCCACCATTTCAGTCTCATGATGTCTTGTCAGACAGGAAGATCAGTGCCTCAGTCAGACATAAAGGTTGATTCAGAAGAGGGAGGGGATGGAGAGAAGGGAAAGAACTAAGAATTGTATGATTTTAGCTTATTTTGGATGTGAGAAGAACAGTGATGTCTTTCAAAATCAAAATCCCAGCATTATTGGAGACAGTAGGCTATTTCTGTGGTATTCATGCCATGTGAAACCCTGCCATTCCTAATGCATTTCCCTATGCACAATTTCATCTGTGTCTAATTCATGTCATTCAGCACAAAAATTAAAGGCCGCATCCTGTGCTAATGTAAATCATGGTATCTCTGGACTCATAGTAGCTCACAGGTAGTTACAATAGCCCTCTGATCCATTTTGGAACTTCTAATTCCACTACAGTGAAGCTCATTGGATAAACATTTCAAAATATTTTTGAATAAGAGGTTGATGGAAATTGTTTATTCACTTGAACATTTTCAAGGTAAAAATGTTTATGATTTATTTTCTGTAAAAGAAGTTCTTGACTTCTGTAAAAAAAAAAAAAAAATACCAGAAACTGAAATTTGACAGAATTTTGTTGTATGCAATAAGAGCAATCAAAGCAGCATGCCTTCAGATGGTAGGAGGAGCCAAAAATCCATCTATTTTAATTTCAATTATGAAATATTAGGATCGCCTACGCTGCCTTAGCAAATCAGTACTTATTTAACAAACATTAGGAAGGGAGAGAAAAAATTAAATGCAAAAGCTTTGTTGTTCCTACTTAAGAATGGATATTTACAGTATTCATAGGCTGCTGAAGAGCTACTTAAGCAAAGTAGTTTGGTTAAGCAAAACCAAACAACAACACACAAACGAAGTGCACTGAAATTGTTTGTCTTCATGGAGGAACCTGGCTGTGCTTACTATTGGATGTACTAAAGGAAAGCCAGAACATGCACTTTGGAAGTCTGTAAGCACCTCCTGCCTGTATGTTTCCTTAACATTGTTTTTCAGTATTGGTTGGTATATGTTCATCAGTTGCTGATGAAATAAGATGGGTTAGATGACTTGGGATCTGACAAGATCAGAGTGCCTGGCCAATAAAGTTAAGGGTATAGATATGTTTTTCTGAAGTCACACTCCTCTTACATCATTGTTGCTTTCTCCAAACACATAAAAATGGCTTACATGTAGCATAGTTTGTTTTTTATTTTCATTTCTTGCCCACTTGTGTTTGGAAACCACTCTCACTCATTGCTATTAATAGTGGGCTTTCCTTGTTTATTCTTAAAATACCAAACTTGATCATGTCCAGATGTATCTGCCTAACTGTTTGCATCTGTTATTTGCAGCACATTCTTTTTCTTTTATGTTTCTTTCCCTTTTTTCATGACCCACCCTTATTACACCTTGTCTTTTCATAGTTAGATGGCAGCACTTCTGAGAAGCAGGGCTGTTTGTTATAAAAACAGAATCTAAACATTTGTAGTTTTGGTCAGGATTTTTCAAGAAACTTGTGTTGCCTAAAAAAGGTTTTGAACTTATAGCATACACTATAATATGCAAAAAAAACCATCATGCATGCATGCAAAGCAGCAGTAGCAGGATGCAGACAGGCAAAAAAATATTTATTTGTTGAGTGTGAAAATAACTTGCACTTGGAGAACCTACAGAAAGAAAAGTATGAAGGCTGCTTCAAAAGTAATGCCTCCTATTTTATGACGTTAACCTACAACATCAGAGTGGATGTTGGCACTGTGGCAGTAGAGGTTGAATTTTCCTGCCAATATTCCCCTACATTTTGTTGTGGTGTGACTGATGTCAGCAGAGGGGCAGTCTGGTATAATGACTTCTGGCATGGAAGTGTGGATGAAGCAAAGGTGTGTCACTGAATTCCCTCATGTGAAAAAAATGGCACCCATTGATATTCACTGACTCGTGTGAACATCGATGGAGACAAACTAGTGGATGTGAGCACAGTGTGGAGTCAGTGGCGTGTTACAGCAGTGGTGACAGTGACAGCAGTCAGCTCAACTTGTGCAGGTATCTATGAACACGACTTGCAAGCTCTTGTTCATTGCTGGTGAAAGTGCAGGGCTAATGCCTGTGACTATATTGAAAAACGGTTTTTTTTTAGCTGAGATGTTGCCCTATCAAATAGTGTTATTGTGCTCTTTGTATCTATTGTAGTTTCCATGGAAATAAATAGGCGGCATTGCTTTCAGAGTGACCTACATACCAGTCGGAGGGGCTGAAGAGCAGCTGTTATGCTGCGTGACATCCCAAAATGTGGGAATCTTGCCAGCGGAGGTGAAAGTGATCATCAGAAGCAATGCAGGGAAGACAAGATGCAGAGATTATTATTTTAATGCTAATTATGCTGCAGCATAGAAGTGTGAGCAAGGTTCCAAAGAGTGTCAATTTTGGCAAAACTGACCATGGTGACAGGTAGATAAACCAGGCACAAAAAATGAGACTGAAAAGAAGGGAGGACCAACTCTCTAAGGAGAAACAAGACTTGAACTTTGAGTAGAAACCTTTGTAGTTAATATGATTGACTCATTCCAGTCAAGACTCTGGTCCTGGCAGCTCAACATTTCTTGCAGATTTTTGGACTGCAGATCTAACGTCTACTCCTTACTCTGGGCCTGATGTGCTTATACTTTTTAAGCTGTAAATGACATAATGTGATAATATTCCAGCATCATTTAACCATATTATAGAGCTCCTCAGCTCTGCTGAGCATTTTAATTACAGGAATTCATTTTACCAAGATGATATTTGATGTGCAGAAATAAAATAGAATTAAGCAGTTGTAGTTGCTGTAGTCAGCAAAAGTGTGTTTCAAGAGTAACAGCAGGTAGATGGATAATGGTTAGCAGAACTGTGTCCTGTGGAGATTGACACATTTTCTGGGTCACTAAATAGTCAGCTATCTCAGTTCAAGTGCAATAGTAATTGAATGTTGGACGATTTATAGTGATGGTGCATTGGCAGTACGAGTTCCCCACATAAAAACAGTGGAGTCTGTTCTTCCAGCCTCCAGTCCCACTCAGGAAAGCTTTATTCTGTTGGGCAGAAGAAGGCTTAACTTCACGATGTTCCTCTTCTGCCTGATTTCCAGCTTTTCCCTTCAGTCCATGTCCCCTCCGTGGCGAGCAGAGTGTTCAGTGTGTGTGCCAAGCTGACAGATACTCCCCTCCTCTCCTTCATTTTGTTCCCTTCAGTTATATAAAGAAAACTCCAGCCCTGTCGCCCTAGGTTTGTGTGACCCCTGAGTGTAGCTGGGAATGGGGGCAGTGCTTTGGACACTCCCAGGTGAGAGTTTTTCAATTGTTTGCTATCAGAGGAACATCTTTTCCTTTTCAAGCAGATGAGCTTTTTGCTTTCCAGACACTGCCATACTCTGCAGGTGGCTGCGTGAAGAAAAAGAGCTGGGTGCTTCAAAGGAAATCCCAGGCATTTTTTGGTGATGCTGAAGTCTCTGCACGTCCTGCTTTCATTGCACTGTGCAGTGCCTCAGTTCATGCACAGTACCTGGCTCACCTGGTGCAATCTGCTAGAAGTATATAGCACTACAATAAGAGTGATGAGATGTGAGAACAGGTTGCCCGGAGAGGTTGTGAACGCCCCATCTATGGAGGTTAGATAGGACCAGGCTCTGAGCAACCTGATGTCCCTGTAGATATCCCTGTTCATTGGAGGGGAGCGGGACTGGATGGCCTTTAAGGGTCTCTTCCAACTCAAACTGTGATTCCACATTTCTGATGTTAAATGGTGGAGAGCTGGGATTTTTATCTTCACTCTCCCATGAGCATTCTGATTTAGAAACAGAACGTTCAATATACTGAAGACTGAAAAGAGTAATCAGAAGGAAACTAATGTGATTTCTCAAATAACAGAATTTAGCAGAGCACTGAATTTTGAATAAATATCTGAAGGAAAGTAGTACTTAGGTAATTTTGCCTTTGAAGGTAGTATTTTACTGAGGTCTCCTAAAGTAAATACGTTGTAATTTTTAATATACTCTATTTTTCAAATAATTTATCCTTTTTTTTTTTAATAAGTCTAAGTTCTTAAGTGTATACAACAATAATGTTCAAAACAAAGCCAAATAGTTTTTGACTAGTGAAGTATATGTAAGTATGTGATTTAATTCCGTGCATGTAAGCTTTATTTCCAGTGGAAATTGAGAATGCTGGGAGGGAAAGGCTTTCCACCTTTTGCTGTAGCCTTGCTTTACAAGACACACAGGACTGGGCAGTACTAGGCTTTTACAGGATCTGATGAGTAGCACTGCACTGAGGATATAGCGTCCTTCAGAATTTCCCTACCCCACTTTTCTTTTAAATCCTGAATAAATTTTGCTTGTTACATTTATGAAAAGTTAATTTCATTTATAGTGTTCTGAAATACTAATCCTCAAGAAAAATGCATTTTTGATTCAATGCCTTTTTCTGTGGTTAATATTTTACATGAGTTAATTCTCCTTAATAGTGAAAGTATTTTTGTTCATTTTCTAGTTTTTACTGCAGTAACATCTTTTATTTTTATTTTTATTTTTTTTTTTATTTTCTGAACAAAACAAACAAAAAACAAAAGCATTTCAAAGAGATTGTTCAAAATTAATGAAAGATTTCTTCTGGAGTGCCCTTAATTAAGTATCACTGATCATTTCTGTCTAATGAGGGAGTCCTTGCTGGGCAGCAGAAGACAGCTCTGGAATGGATACAAAGGGAGCTCTCTGTACAATACTTCTGCATGCCTTTTCTAAGCAGATAATAATAGATGGAATAGAGAGTGTTTCTTCTTTGGCCTTCATGCTTTGTTAATGTGTAATTTAGTTTAGATCTACAGGAACACTTCTTGGACTTTTTGCCGCCCTGCATCTGAGTAGCTGTGTAATATAGTGGCAATGTATTTTAAGTGTGAAGAGTTGCAATCCCATATGGGGGCCAAAATAAAAGGTCTCTGTTGATGCCAAATTGGCAAAGGTTTAGCATTTTACCATCCTTTCTGGAAAACCAGCCACTGATGCTTATCATCTAGATTGGCAGGCAATTGTTAGCGGCAGAGGCAGTCTCTGCTGCCGCACGCTTCCTTCATACCCTCCAGCAGCTCCTGTTGAACAGAGTTGCTACAGTGGCATTGACTTTTACCTTAAAATAATAGAGAATTGCATCTGCAAAGACACTTGTTTCCTTTAATCCCTTAATGTATTAACAGTATTGGTAGCTGGTAAACCTTTTGTGGTCCATTTTGTGCTATCACAGACAATCTTTTCCTGTGCTCGGTTCTCTTTTCTACAATACTGGGATAGTTGTAAGTTAATCACAGAGCTTCAGATATAGTTGCCTTGTTTTTATTTTTTGTTTGAGTTTGCAACCTGATTTCACTGGCTTCCCGTGTAAGGACACAGGGAAAGTGTATGTTTTCAGCTGTTTTCTTGTTCATTATTTCATAAAATAGAATCATTGGTATACTTGGACTTGAAAACAGAAGCATAAATCATGAGTGAGGTACTATGCTTCTAATGTTCACTTGCAAATCACAGAACCATTGTGCATGTTTTAGATACCATACATTGATGGCAGAAGCTCAGGTCTCTGTGCATGTCTGTCAAGGCATAACCAGAATGTCCAATTTGCTGTTTTATGGAGAAAAAAGACTTCCCCNTTTTCTAAGTGCTTTCCTGCTTCAGAAATCCCATAACAAAATCATCATACCTGTAGTTTGGATCACTTTGCTACCTTGTGGTACCTCTCTTTATGCTTGGGAAATGTTCAGAAAACAATGATCTACCTACAGGACCTTGACTAAGTATGTAGTCCTTGATTCTTTATTTTGACTTCAAATGCCATGTGGATAGACAGAGCATGAGTAAAAGCAGGGAAGGATGAAGAGCTTAACACTGACCATTTTGAAGAGAAACATTATCTCCTCTGGCACCAGTCACTCATTCCTTTGTTATTGGAAGTCTCTAAATGATGGAGTAACTGCCACCATAGAGGTGGTACACTGATAATTTTTAAAATGGCATAAAAATAAAACAAGGTCAGCAAAAACACTGTGCAAATAAAAGCTTTTTAATTTTTTCTGACATTGCCAGGTAATAACGTCCCAACAGGTAATTGGTGTAAGCTGAAATAAATAGATGGTAGTTAAAATGAGAATCACTAGAAAAATGCTTCAGTGGCAAGCATTTTTTTCTTCCGTGTGTAGAATTGTTAGAGACTTTAAACACAAATCAAAACGTACAGTTAAAGATAACACTCATGTTACAATTCTTTTCCCATTATTTACTTTATAGCTATAAGCATCTGGGGGCGAGGGGGGGAAAGAAAAAAAAAGAAAAAAAAAGTTCTCAAAAAATTGAAATTATAGAAAAAGTTTTTTTGATGAAAAATACAACCAAAAAAACAAGTTCTGTTCCTTCTTGTGGTCCAACTTTGCTGAATTTATGTCACAGTCAAAATAAATCAGCTTCCTCCTGTTGGTTTTGTTCTGGGTAATTAACATGTATTTGTTAGCCTTAGGTAAAAATATGTCTTGCCTGCACTCAGAATTTAGCAGAGGGAAAATTATTATAAGTAATCTTTCTCAGGTTTTCATTAGTTCTTTGAATATTTATGAAAAATTAGCAAGAAAAGAGAATAATTATGATACTTTAAAAATTCATATGTACGTGAAGTTCTGGTTGCTTATCTTAAAAGGTATGTAGTTGCTGTAGGTTGATCTTACACAGAGGTCTTCAGTGTGAAGATTATGTCTCTTTCACTTGTAAAAGAGTGTAAAAGAACTCAATACATTATGCAGCATCAATAGGAATAAATAATCATTTGCTCTCCAAAGACTAGGAAGAAACGAAGATATATTCAGGCAGCAAGTTGAAACCTCAAAAATGATTTTGTTTGTTCGTTTGTTTGTTTGTTTTTGTAAAACGGGAAGTTTACAGAGCCAGTTATTCCTGGATTTTTTTGACAGACAATTTATAATTTTATTGAAGAATGTATCAGGAATGTGTAAAGGAGCAGAATTTTTAATGTCTGTCAAAGTTATGTAACATCCAACCTGGAAAACCCATCAACTTCTGATTGCTGAAAGCGTTTGTAAGGGAATACAGCATGTATCCTGTGCTCACCTGTGGGCTTTTGCTACTGCTCCTCAGTGGTAACAGAACATCTCAGTGGTCAGCTGGTTTCACCAGACCGTAAATGTGTTGTGACAACAGGAGCGAGTGTTTTGATTTATGGATTTGGTTTGTTTTTGAGGTTTACCCATAGGAATATCTGCTGTAAAGTAAAGACCCAGCCATATTTCAACAACAAATTCCATCAAAAGTCATATTTGTGGGGAAAAAAAAAAAAAATAGTGTTGGTGCTAGAAAAAGGTGCATGTAACTGAAGAATTGGTTTTGCTTTTTAATTTTTTTTCTTTTTTTTTTAATTTAAAAGACGAGCATGTTTACCACAGAGACAATTATGTCTTTAACTCACTGAAATGCTGGCAAGGTTGTGCTTACAGTAAAATTCTAAAATTAAGAACAAATGAATAAGTCCTTACTTGAGGGTCACTGCTGAACTGGGATTATACAGTAATTTTACATAGATTTCCTTCATCCATCTTTTCTATAATGTGATCAAATTAAGTCAACTACTGCTTCAAAATATTGCTTTAAGAATGGCCTGAATTTCCTCTAGGATGTAATTTCACAAGTCTCTAAAGCTTGTGTGAAAACTTTTTAACAACGTAGTCCTGTCCGCCTCCCTGGGTTTACATCGCCATTTTTCAAACTTGTGCTCCTGCTTATATTTTGTTTAAAACTACTACAGATCTTTAAAAAGTATTGCTAACTTAATAAAATCATCTTGTTATTGAAACAGCAGTGATAGCCTTTTCAACCTCAAAGAGGTAAATAAACACTATTTGACCTTGCCCAGTCAAAAACAAGGTGTAGAATTGAATTTTGTAGTTAGGCCTAACTGAATTTGCATTAAAGACAGTGAAGTAACAACACTTCGTGTCCTGGTTTCAGCTGGGTTGTTTTTCTTCATAGTATCTGGCGTGATGGTGCCAGATACTATGAAGAAGTTCTGGTTTTAGGAGATAAATTATGTTGATAACACACCAGTGTTTCCAGTTGCTGAACAGTGCTGTATAGAGCTCAGGATGCTTCAGCTTTCCAGCCTCTCCTACCACCCTGCCAGTGAGGGGACCGGGGGGAGCACAAGGAGTTGGGAGGGCACAGAACCAGGGCAGCTGACCTTAACTGTCCACAGGAATATTCCATACCATATGGCATCATGTGAAAAAATGATAAAACTGAACAGAGTTGGCTGGGAGAGGGACTGCTACCTAGAGACTGGCTTGGCATCCATGGGTGAGTGGTGAGCTATTGCTTTGTGCATCACTTGCTTGGTGTATTATTCTTACTATTACTATTATTTCTCTCTTCCTTAGTAAATAGTTTTACTATAATAAGTAGTTTTAAACAGTCTTAGTAAATTCTCTTCCCCATCCCACTGGATGCGGGTTGGGAGCGAGCAGAAGGCTGTGTGGTATTCAGCTGCTTTCCAGGCTAAACTACTCTTGGTACAGGAGTGTACAAAGTTTGTCTTCCTCTGATCTCCCAGTACAAGTTCAGTAAGCTGACAAAGGCTTAAAAACTGCTAGATTTCACACCTCCTTACTGAAGATTTATTCCAGCACAATGCCACATGGAATTCGAGGTCAGATCTGTGCTTGTTTGCTGCGTCTTCACGTTTACAGGGCTAAATCTCAGCTTTGAGGCAGCAGGAGACAGGCACTCTGAAAGCTCCTCTTCTGGCCTGACCTGGAGCTGCCCAGGGCACCTGCTGAGAGGGAAATGGCAGAGTGCATGTGCTGCATTCTGTATTGCACATAAGGATCAAAAAGTGGACTGGCACATTATCTCACAATCTTAAGCGTGGATTTTAGGCACTTCTTGTAAATCGCATTACAGAATCTATCTGCAAACAGCAGTAGGGAAACAAATATACATTTTCTGCAAAATGGGGAGTGTCCTATTGGGAAATCAACACTAATTCTTTTTTCAAGTACCCTTTTTATTCATTGCTGATTCACTAGTGTGAGGACAGAGCAGGGAGAGCTGAATAGGAGGCTTGGCTTGGAGGTAGCCTCTGAGGGCACCGAAGTGGAGGGATCTGGGATGTTTCTCATCACCTCAGAAAGCATCACTTTGGACAGTGTTGCTAGCAAGTAAAGTGGGTCAGGTGTAGCTTAAGGCAGTGGGACTTAGCGTTCAGGAATAATTCACTCTGAAAACCTCAGGGGATCCCAAACCTGATTTTATTCATGTATTCGGGTTTCTGACATGCTTATCTGTATTCAGGGATGGCAGGCCATGAAACAGTTATGATTGTTACTAAAAATAAATAAACAAAATACATTGATGAGGAGTGAGGAAGTTGGTAGAACTGACTTTTCCATTCAGGTGTTGTTTTCTTCTTTTTTCCCCATCAAGAATTTTTTTAGACAATAGTGATTAAGATACACAGATATATATGTGACGTGAGAGGAAAGGAGGCAAAGTTTCTATGGTTACTTATCAGGGTGCTAAAAAAAGCACTAAGGACCCCAAAATAATATTCCAGCTCTCTATTTAAATAGCTAACCAACATAATCGTCTTCTGGGAAAATACCTTCTGCACAGAAAGCTGACTCTTCAGAACTGATTTCCATTTTTGTTTAATGAGGTTCTTTGTTTTGTAGTGTTTTGTTTTCCTTTATTTGCTCAGACATTTAAGAAGTCAGTTTCAGCAATGTAGTAGTGGTTTCAATAGCCAGGGCAGCACATCCATTAGTTCAATAGTCTGAACTAATAACTTGTTTTCCATAACCTCACACAACTACATGTGAGAAAAGTTAAGGGGAACCTGTGGTGGAGGTCAGAATTTTTAAAGCAATATTCCAGTTACAAAATAGATATCCAGTAAATTTGTATGTAGTGGAAACAAATGCATAACTTGGCAGTTATTAGTCAGTAATACAAGATGTTACTGGTGCTAATAGGATCGTTTCTGGAGACGCTGCTTCACAGATCCTAACCTCGCAGTCCACATCATCCCTGCTCTGCCCCTCAGCCGCGGCAGAGAAGACCTGTGGCTGTAGCTTCAGGTTGGAGCCTGCCTTCAGTTGATTCAGCTGGCTGAAGCAGATGGCGTGGCACACGGCAGCACTTGTGTTGGGCATTTGGGTACTGCCTTGCAAAATGTGTTGCTGAGGGCACAAGATGTTTATTGCTGGTGACTGCAATGTCAACAGTGATTTCAGGGTGACTGATTGCTGCTTTACTAACAAGCTAGTGCAAGACCTCTAATTAAAGAAAGGCTTTTACTACTGCTGGTCTGCATGGTAATAATCATTACTAACAGAAAAAAAATGGTTCAGTCTTTTGAGCATTTCTAGCTTTGTTGTTTTTTGGTTTTTTTTTTCTTAAGAGCAAATTTCTATAGATAGCACTATAAGTTTATGCCCTGTGCTGTTCTTAATGTAAATTGCAGAGGGAAGGAGATTCCTGTCAGGACATGCTCTTTTCCATCACCTGTGTTCTCTTTCATAATTTCTTGCAAACAAGGATAGGAGGAATACTTATATTTCTCAAATATATTTAAAATGAAAGCAATTTTATGTGGTTTTTGGAACAGAGTTATTACTGATGTTTTTTATTCTAACAGAAACTTATTGTTATTTTAACAGAAAACTGTTCTAACAACCAATTAGAAATGAATTCAGGTTAATCAACTTTTCCTTGCTCTTCTGTTATGATCTTTTGGGCTGATGCTTAACACTGGAGCTAATTAAAACATATGTCTTTAAAACTATCATTTCAAGGATAGGTCCTATGCCTATAACTTCCATGGTGCAAGGAAGACCTGAGGGTGTTTGGTCATCCTGCAGTGATGTTGTTGTTATTAGCTTTGTTCTTGGAGTGGTGATTGAATAGTTTTAAAGCACGAAATGCTCATTCCAGGCTTTGTGTGGGAAATAATTTCAAATTTCTGTTTTATTAATACAAGATGTGTGTATATGATAAAGACATTCCTTCATAGATGGAATCCTCATCCTATTAGTGGAGTTTTTTTGTAGGACTTTTCTGCATACATGTTTTTTGTTTTTTTAGTGCATATAATTTACCTAGCACTGCAGAGCTTCCACGTATGCTTCAGTGTATCATCGCAATGTGAATGATTCTGGAGCAATAAATAATAAAGTTGCAATACTTTATGTTCTCAAGAGTATTAATTGGAATTTGGGTACAAAAACATATGTAATTCAGAGTTGTTTCATTAAATCAATTATTAAATACCTCTGTTAAATGAGGTAGTTGTTATTAAAGGGAGATCACTGAGCATTTTTGCCTTAATTTTCATAGGATAAACATTTGAACTATTTGAATCTCTCTTCCCTCTCTAAAAATATCCAGTCAAAATTAGATAGATATTTCCCCTATTTATGAAATAACTTACATACTGCCTTAAGAATCCCTTTTAAGAATCTCTTATTTTTTTGGTGGTGATCACTCCGCCAAAATCATGATGTGCAAATTAAAAAACTAATGATTCCGTAGGTGAAGAACACAATAGCTTTAAATTAAAGAGGTTTTAAAATATATATTAAAAAAACAGTATATCAAAATGATGTATTACGTTTCTTGGGAAGCCCTCTTCTTTGCATTTCACCTAAAGAAGTCAAAGTATTTGAGAAAATAGATCTTTCCTTTCATGTTTTAGATATGGATATTTTCTCCTGGAAACATTTGGTTATGGGATGGCATCCTGACTTGTACTAGTCCAGATCCACAATATTTTGTTAGACATAGGTCATGTAAAACATACGTGCCCTTTGTAACAAGAAAATACAAAACACACACACACACAAAAAAAGACAACAGCAGCAAAACTGTGAATTTCCATCTTTTAGTTTGATTTTGTTTCCATCCATTCACCTCACAAAAACCTATCTTTCAGAAAAATATTGTTCATTTGTAACAAGTGATGTACATAAAAACAGAGTGCAAATGGACCTCTCAGATTTAAATATTATACTGTGCAGCAACTCAGTGTAAAACGACACTGCTTTTGTAGCAGCAGCATACAAATTATAAAAATCAGATAGGTAAAATTAACTTGTCACATATTTAGAAGTTTTTCATTTTCTTATTTTGGGTTAGTCATTTAAGATGGAACTTACTGAAATAGCATCAAGCAGCTGAAAGAAAATTTTTATGAAACATTTTTCTTCAGTAAACTAGCAATTACTCACAAGGCAATAAAATTAATTGATATTTATAATAGTAAGATGAGGTTGGTTCCCTGTATTTTCTTTTGCTAGTGCCCCAGGATGTGTCAGTAACTTTAGATTTTGCACGCCAGAAATAAATACTCATAGAAAACAAAGTGAAATTTCCTGCCTCTCAATAGGTTTCCAAGGGGAAATAGAGACAAGGGTAACATAATCTGTCATAAGCAGCAATTTCATGCAGGAAACATATTATTACTTACAGAAAGGGTACACTGTTGGCTGACTTCAGGAAAGACACGTAATATTATCAGGCGGTGCGCTGCCAGTGTGGTCTGGGATCATCCATCACCATAAGGTGAAGGAAAAAAAACTCTAAGAAAACTCTTAAGTAGTAAATAAGAGATAAAGAATAATATTATTACTAAAAAAAAGAATCAAACAAACAAAAGCAAAGAAAAGTTCAATGTTGGACCTTACAGTTATAAGTTAATAGCTATATGCTAGGAAAACTGATACTGTATTGACATGTATAAGCCTTGTTAGAGCATTTCTCAGAACAGTTCAATGGCAAATTAGGCTACCTCAGCAATATTTTATGTTTTATTTCTAAACAATTTAAGCCTTTCCCCCAGGAACTTGTTCAGGACAAATTAAGGAAAATCTCTGCAGATAAATTGACATTTCTTATAGCAATATTTGATATCTCTTGTTGGTTAGGAATTTATTTACTTTATTTCTGTAAAATAAAAAGGAAGGTTTATATCGCTTTCCTAATGGATCATACCAATAAATGAAAGAAGCAGACTTTCATTTGCAACAGAGATTCAGAGAAGCTTTAAGAGATTGAACACTGACTTATTTTATTGATTTGTTTTCAATTTTATTGCTATTCTGTTTCCACATTAACAGTAGACAGCTCCTCCCTAACTCACAGTCCAGCTGTGACATCTTTATGATTTTCCACAAGTAGAAAGCACAGTCTTATACTGATTGTTCATATTTGAATAGTCTGTTCCTCCTTTGGAACAGAATCATCAGTCTGTGTTTACTGTTTAGGAAAATTATAAACTACTACAATGTAATGAAAGAAAACAGTAATGACTGTTAGACTTTCAGAAGTTAAAAATCTTTAATCATCATCTCCTTCTTATCTGTTCCGTGATTGTCTTATTTGCCTCTCACTAGATGAGAAACAAATAACTTTCTAATTCTGCTATAGGTAAACAAAATCATCTCCTCAAGCCAGTATGAGCGCTTTATGAGTAAATACTGAGTCGTCTGCTCTATCAGTGAGAATGTAGTCTGAAATTTTTAATGCGCTTTGATGCTATGAAATGTAATGTATTTCCCTCCCAATACTAATTATTCATCATTTGAGAACATATGATGCTTTTGCTGCTACTTCTCTAAAAGCACGCTTTTTTACTTTTCATATGATGAGTTTGGAGGTAGAAGTGATGTAGTGGGAAGACTCAGTTAGGATTAAAAGGAAAAAATACTGGACTGACATAGAATCATAGAATAGCCTGAGTTGAAAAGGACCAGAATGTTTCAAAGCGCCTGCCATGGGGAACACACTAAGCTATATTATAGTTTCATGCCAAGAAGAATAACTGTGCCTGAGCTGATACATTTTAAGTAGTGATTTTTTAACATTATTGCTAACTACCAATGAACTGTGATGTTTTTTTTTCGTGTGTGTGTGTCTCTGTGTGTTTTTTTAACCAAACATGGCCTAGAAATTAATAAAAGAATTTTCTGTTTCTGTTTTTTCTTTCCTTCTTTGTATAGCCTGAGCTAATATATTGATTCAAATCAAATTAAAAGAAAAAGTATACTGGTGAATTGAAGTAGAAGTCTGAGTAGCAGATGTGCAAACTGGTGTCATACCTCTGGGAAACAAGCTCAGTGGACTTCAGTGCTGTGACTGGTTGGGAGGTCACAGAGTTTCTAAGGAGTTCATTGATAAGCTATTTGTTTTAGCATTGTCTGAAGGAAGGCAAACGTTAGTAATCTGGGAGGGAAACTTACTATTTCTAATTTTGTTTCACAATTTCTTAGGCCATATAGAATTTAGTCAGAGGGAAAAAAAAACAAAACTTTCACCTCCAGGTAAATAAAGCTGCCTTTTAGTGTTGTAAAGATATCTCTTTAAAGTGGCACTTCTGCCAAATCTATTATTGTCTATTACTTCAAATATTGACTGTTTACGTTACAAGCTTAGATCTACAAGGCAGAAATAGTATCTCATGCCATGCCCTGAAGTTGTGGTTCACAAGCTATTCATACTCTCTGATAGATTTTCTGGGTTTATGCCACTCAATTTTATCTAGATCTTTTATTTTTATTTTGTTCAGGCACACAGATGTTTTGTTCTCTCTGAAAAGGACATTGACTACAGATCAAGTGTGTTTATGTTTCCAGTGATTTGATTTGCATCTATCTGGTTGATAATTTCTTAAGAAATCTTTCTTGAAATATGCCAGTGTTGTCGGGAAAATTTGAGTCCCTACAAGAGGTGATGTGAAACGACAGTATATAAAGGTCTAGTGGCATTAAAAGAAGAGCTGTGTAAATAAATTATAGTGCGTTTTAGTGAGCCTGTACTCTTTTTTTTAATGTCTGGACTCCAGTGCTGGCAGATGCTGTGTTTACCCTGCAGTAACACCTAGACACCTGCTCATTTGTACTTCACAGCATTTCTTTGGCATCCATTTTTTTACTTGCTATCAACTGTCATTTGAATTTTTCAGGACTGTGCAAGCAGTGCATCTGTATTTTCAGGTCTTTCTCCAGCTGCTCCCATGCAAAGTACTATATTTTAATCAGAAGCGTGTGAAGGAAAGCCTGTAAAAGCACTCAAAAGCTTCATCTTTTCTCCTATAAATACATGAAAAATGGTTGAAGTTATATAGTAAAGAAGTTGCAGTATACTTCTCTTCACAAGAAGAACAATTTTTTGACATCTTAGCCCATGTATTTATTATGAGGATAACTTACCGTCTGTCTTTTTTTTTCCTGTTCTTTCTTCTCCTGAGCATTCCTTGGTTCAACAAAAGAAGAATGCACTGCTATTTTATTATAACTTACTGTCAATCATTTTCTGAGCTGCATTGTTAGGAATGCATTATGAAAACTTTCTATTTCTCTTCTTACCGTATCATTTAGGAGAACAATTCAAACGTACCAGAAAGACAGCAGATACAAATGAAATGTCCGGAGGGACAGTCCATTGGGAATTACAGTGTGGAGATTATTAGAGTGCAAAAATACCCACTCACATCAGGACCACCACTTCTCAAAGTCATGCCTTTTGGGAAAAATAATAAAATTGTTCCAAACTTTGCAAGCTTTTTGAGCTTAGCAGGATCTTTTTTTTTTTTTTTCTTGAGGAAGATCACAGGGCGGGTATCAGAATCTTTTAACAAGTTACTAACTGATCTGACAGTGGGAAGGGCTGTATCTGCCACGGGTGGCAATCAGGGCTTAAACTCTAAGAATGCAAAATTGGTTTTTGCTGTGCTCATCCTCTCCATCAATTCACACTTCTTTGTGACTCTCTAAGTGGACATCAGCCAAGTGGTTTGAAAAGCAGTTACGTGAATCCCTGTGGAGCAGGCTGCTTAGTGAACTTAGTGAACTATTTCTTCTCAGGTAGAAGAGGGTCATCATCTATCACCACCATCTCCCCCAGCAAACACTGAAGGGCTGGGCCTCCATATCCTCTGTCCTGACTGTTCTGTCTGCCGGAGTGCTGCAAGTCCTGTAAAATCTTCTCATACCCTTTCTGCCTAGACATGGCAGATATAGGAAGCCCCTAGTCTACTGCTTACAGGGAGTTACAATATTCTTGCACTTTCAGATTACACAAGCAGCCCTTGATATCCATAAAATGGTAAAATCTTCGTTTAAGAGCCTGATGGAGAACAGCAAGTATACTAAATATCTTAGCTGTTGATACTACATTTTATAAGCCTGAGGTTTTTTTTCATCAAATTGCACCAAAAAGACATAGGTACAACTAAGTTGTATCATCTGTGTTCAATAAGGGTATTTACAGAGTTTTTAAATATCACTGTCACAATGAGATGTGTATATGCAGACCTTTGCAGGTTCTCATGCGCAGTATAGTCTTGAGTTATCTAACCTTGATGGGAATGGGCAATTCACATTGTTTTCTCAGCTTGGCAGCTTGGACACATCTCTTATTCATATTCTATCTTTACTTGAAGAGCTGTGTGAAGTTCTGCAGCAGTTCCCAGAGGGGTTAATTAAAATATTTGGCCTATTTCATTTTGTGTAAGTTTCATCCTCTTGAGTTTTAGATGTAAATGAACACAGAAACAGCACTGTTTCCTCATGACTTTGATCTCAGGCTATCAGTGCCTCTATGAGTTTCTTAAGATTTGGCTAAGGGTCATCTCCACGTTGACTCAGTCATGCTCAAGGTTAGCAAACACGGATAAAGCTTTGACACTGGTGTAGCACTGATGGCACATAACGAGAATTGCAAGGAGTGGTCGTTGTTGCTGAATTAAGGAGCGTGATTTCATCATCCTCACACAGATTTACACCTTTCTTGTTAAGGGCTTTGGCCAATGCCTTCCAAGTGGTGATTCATGTTTCTGCTACTGCAATTTGAACAGCCACTGGAAGCCAGTAGCAAATGTCTCTGGACAGTTAGTACCAACAGGATATAGGCAGTTTCATTTGCCTGTAGCTGAATTGTCTTTGGTATGAAACTGGAAAAGGAAGAGATAGCTATTGAGAACTTTTGTATTTCTTAAGTTTGTTCTGGAAAGCTTGTTAATAGTGTGAAGCTACTCAGCAATGTTATACAGCCACATTTTTTTAAGTGACACTCTTTCTTAATATAGCACTTAGATGGCCACCATACCATGCAGAGAGAGTGCTCTGTCACTTTTTGAGAGCTGTTGTAAATGGTTGATATAAACATACAAGTGAAGTATCGCTGAAAGGGGCAAAAAAAAAAAAAAGGAAGCATCATCAATTTTACCTCCAAGAACAGATATATTCACAATAAAAGCATTTGAGTTGTCTTCTTGTTGATTTAATCAGTTTATTAAGCTACTAATGGCAAATTGCTTTAGATAAAAGGTATACTAAGCATAGGCAGTACTTAAATTATTAAACTTGAAAATGAACTTTAATTTTGACCTATTTTGTCTGAAGAATTTTTCAGTTCATTGCGAATAATTTATTTACTTCAAAATAAGACATCACAGAAAAGAAAAAAAAATCTTCATAACCTGAGAGTCTGCTTCCTTCCTGTATCCCTTCCACTGATCCGAAAGGCAGCAACATCTGAAACAAAAAATTGTGACTTTCAGTTTACAAGAAATGCTCTTGAGTTCAGAGTGTATTCATTCAGATCGCACTGAGAGGATAATGGGGAACCCTTTTCCTAGATTCCTGAAGTCACTGACAGCATAAGGTGTTGTGTACAGCTTGAGTCAAAGCTGAGTTGCCACTACTTGCAAATAGAACCCTACTTGTTCAGGACAAGACTGCTTGTTCCAGGTAGATACATAAAGTTTCCTACTTCAGTCATAAGCTGGTCAACACAGGAGATCTGTATTGAATGCATGTGTGAAAAAAAGACATACTGAATATGCGTGTAGGTGAAAAGGCAGATGTGTTTTTCTTTGGTTTTGCTTTTTTTAATTTTTTTAATAAACATAATAATAATATTTTTATTTATTTTTATTAGCCTTCTTCCTGGCAGGAAAGTCTCACCCACCCCCCAGTCTCCTATTCCTAAACCAGCAACAGGACAGTAGGAGCAGTACACTTGGCTCAGTTTCCTCCCCACACCCTGTGCTATAAGTTGCACCATAACACTCTCTCTGAAGACATGGAAGAGAAATGGGCCCTGGAGCATCCATGTCAACCAGGCTTCCCTGTTGGCATGGTAGTGCCATGAAAGCAGCCGCTGGCACAATGCTACCTGACCTGCTCTGCAGGCACTCTTGGACTAGAAATCCCCAGAGGCATCTTCCAGAGCAGTCGTCTGCTTTGTGGCCCTATGTGCTGAAAAGTATCATAAGAAACTGATTCAGGAAGAATAATGGAAACATCAGCTCATCAAAAAACACTTCTCTTTGCCATCACTATGGCAAAAGTATGCTATGGGCAGCATCATGATACATCCCTACATTGAAGGATGACTCCAGAAACCCAAATGTATCATTCTTTAATACCTTGAAAAGCAAACAAAACAATTAGCAACACATTATTACCAAAATAACTTAAAAAAAATAAAAATAAAAAATAAAAAAATAAAAAGAATCTTCACATTTGCTTTATTTTCTTTCCCAAACAATTTCTGTGTGACTCCTACTTTTAGGAGGTAGACATTATCTTTTTTCTGATTATTATCTTCAAAGTTAAATTGGTGTGAAAAGGGTCCAGAGGGTTGTCTGTTCATTCTTGTCCTCCAGGCATGTGCCTGAGTTACAGGAGGGAAGACAGACACCATTGCAGCTGGACGTAAATAAGCAGATATTTGTCTTTTTAGATGGAAGGTCTCAGAGTCAATCACTGTCACTGGCGGTCAGTCCAGGAAATAATGTCCCCAGCAAATTCTTTTGCATCTTTCAAGGAGGAGCACACTCTAGCTGAGTGCACAATTGCAGGAAGGTGGGTGATGATACATATTAGATGGTGCTGCAATAAAATGTATAAAAATGGTTTAAAGTGTTCAAAGAAGGGGCTGTTGAAATGTTATCTGCTGTTATTTGACACACAAAATGATGTTATTATTAAGCCTAACAGTAATGGATCCTTTATACCATTGACTTTGATTATTCCTTACTAATGGCTGGTTCCTTTTCCGTCTCACTTGCAGTACTTTCATTTTCCTCTCTATGCCTTTTTATTGAGTCGTTCAAAAAAAGTTAGTCATATTCCAGAGCTGAAAATGGAAATTACTCTATCTAAAGGACTCGTAAAAGTGTCATCCTCAGAAGAGGTGCTTAGAAAATCAAGAGTGATTTCTCCTTATCTTTGCATTTACCAAGCAGTTCTGTTCACACAGACCTCTGGCGGGCACTGCAGCTCCGTGTCCAACTACAGCTTCATCCAGACCAGTATGCCTACACTGACCAAGTCTAGAAACCAGATTCACATAGGAATGGCCTAAATTAAGGTAAAGGCAGAGCTATACATGGAAGATTTTCACTCCTCATCATGAGGTGATTAAACTAGCCAGAGCCTGAGATTGTGAAAGTGCAGTTTGCTGCAACGAGCATGGAGCTGTGAAGAAAGATACAGTTACCTAGGACCTATTCACTAAGGAGGTTAAAAATCCATTACAGAGATTACTAGCCTGTGCCCTTTTTGGCTGCATAATCTTTCCGTCTGCACACTTGAAAAATTATTTCCATTTGCTAGGAAATTATACAGAATATTTTTGCAAAGAAAGGGAAAATGATTTGATGGTTTAATGTCGAAAGAAATCTAACAAACATTAAGAATATAAGTGTAATTGTAATGAGTCAGAGAGCAGGTCTTCCTAGCCCAAAACAGTGCACAATAGCAGATAACTAAGGTATGACTCTGGAACGCGTGAATTAAGCTTATCAGTGAGGCAGCTGAACAGCCCTCCCCTTCAGAAATGCCTGCAGGAGAACTGTTCCCATCATTTTAGGACAGTCAGAATAACTGTGTTCACAACTGCAGTTCAGGAAAGAAGTACACCCAAACATGGGTGGTGAGAAGCGTTGAGAATGTCGCCACCGTGAGAGGTTCAAAGAATTCAGCATGAAAGCAACACAAGAAAAGCACAAAGACGAGAAACAAACCTCTAGACTGGGGGCTAGGATGCATACACATTTTACATTCCAAATGGGTTCCCCCAAGAAGGGCATAATATGAGCATGACTGAGTACTAAATCTTTGCAATGCTAAGAAGACTGTCTGGAGTATGGCTTTAACAGATTTTATCACTCTCCATGCGCACATAATGCATAGAAAGGCTGTCAGTTATACAGCAGCCAAATTTGCCACTGTGTTGTTAAATCAACAACAGTTAAATCACAGTGGGATTAAGAAGGCATCTGTAATTCAGTACTGGCAGTGCTGAGGGGCAGAAATGGACTGGAGCAATCTGACTTTGTGCTTGTTATGACAAGACCTGCTTATAGGGAAAAGCAAGAATAGTTTAAAAAAAAAAAAAACCTCAAGAAACAAAAGGTGACATAACTTAGACTTTATTGCAGTTGACATACAGGTCATTTTTAGAGAGACACACATAATATGAAGTGGAAGAGTCCTGACAGGAAAAATTGAAAAACAGGGTTTATCATCTGGTTATTAGAACATTATTACATCATGCTGTTATCCTAACCTTGGTCATGGAAGTTATTCTGGGACTATAAAACTCCTTTATATTTTCATGAGGGGAAAAAAAAAAAAGAGAGGAAAAAAAAAACAGTTTTAATTCAATGAAGAAAAAAAAATTAAAGTTTAGGGATTTTTAAAATACCACATTCTTGTCAACAAATTCTTTAAGAATTTGCATTAATGCAAAGCTGAAGAGTTGCACCTAGAAAATAAGGTACTACATTTTACTACCAATTGAGAACATCCTGCTTAATTTATCCAGGGAACTGTAGTAATAGAAAGGCAACAATCTAGTACATTTCATAAAAAGTCTGTGAAATATTCAGTTAAAAGTGTGAATGTACAGATTAGGAGCTGCAAGCTGTGTTCTTTGGAATTAAGTAATTCCACAGGCCTGCTTTGTACCTCAGTGAGGTTTGATCATAAGCTTCAGAAAGCAACGTGAAAAAGCCAATGTTGAAAGCATCCAAGTAACTAAAATGTCAGCTATTCAGATTTAAGAGCCATTAGTTGAAGATGAGACCTTGCTCACCTAATCAACAGGACCAAAATAATTTCCTAGCTTACTATACAGATAAGGTTTCCTATCCAAGAAGATGATGTAGAGTCTCAACACAATACACATGCACTGCTCTTGTAAGATACTCGTTATCTACTGAGATAGTAGCTAAAGACAGTGCAGATGGAAGATGTATCGTGTATGTCAACAGTGTTTCAGTACTCCTGGTGAATTGACGGTAACTGAGAATAGACAAGAAAGTCAAGATTCTACTGTATACTAGGTCTATCTATGGAGGGAATAAGATGACATCTGGAATAAAGGAATAACGCAATTAAAGATAGCGAAGTAGTGTAGCAACCTGGTACAACAGAGGAACAGAAGCTCTGAAACCATGATGACAGATAAATTGCTTTTGTTTGCCATCTGAAAACCACACAGTATCACAACCAAAAATTCTAAACTGCGCTGAAACAGAATATCTTCTACAGCCATCTGGATTAAGAACAGAGAAAGTAAGTTATTAGAGGCAACATATGGTAGCGCAGCCAAACAGCTTCAGCCTTTCTGAAAGCCTTCAGTATCTGCTGGACTCTGTTAAAAAGGTTGGAAGAAACCTAAGCAGTATAAGGGCCATTCCAGTCGTGTTCAGAAGAACATAACATAATTAAGTTCCTATCAACAGTGGTGACTTAAACAAGGAATGTGTGTCTTTTGAGGATCATGCTCTGGTGGACTATCAGGCCTCACAGACTACAGAAGAAGAAGATAATGCGTATGCCCCTGAAACGTATGTGAAATTTTTTTCCAAAAATGAAAAAGTCATCACACAAAAGAAGTGGGGAAAAAATAAAGTAATCCTTCAGAAATATGGAAATGACATCAAACCATCAGTATAGGACGCAGAAAGCATCATCATTCACCAGAGCCTAGCACTGTTACTTTGACCTGACCTGGATCAGGAGCTCCTACATAGGACGTTATGGGAAACAATGTAACTGCCAGCTACGCAGAGGAAGTATTATAGGCTACAAATAACATTCCAGTGTAACTGTGACTAGGTTTTAACTTGCAACACGTGGTACAGAAATTTGTTTACCAGAATATTCCTTCCCTTGTGCTTTTTCCTCTACTGCAAATCTTAATATACTTTATTTTGATAAATGTATCAGAATATAAGATCTGATTGATAATATTATGCTGCTCAGATGATATTTGGAGATAATTTCATTGATTTTGTCCTCAAGGTGAACAAGGTTGGAAGTGAAACTGGTCCCAGTAAATGAGCTGTGGCTTTAAGAAATGCAGACGTTCTTCCTCTCACTGTATGTCTGACTTTACCACAACTCATCTTATTTATAAATAACTGATCTTGTATATAAAAGAAGATAGGAAAAAAAATGTGTTCAGAAGTATCTCAGGAAGAATGTTTAGTTTTGTATACAATAAAGAAACCACTTTGCACTGACTCATGTTCCTTGTCCACGGAGACAATAAACCAGTTTGGTTTTGGACTTGGGATTGACTGGACACCAGTATCACTTTCAGGGAGCAGCAAGTGAGGTGCAGCTTCTCCAAGGTGAACAAGTTGGAAAGTGAGTAGGTAAGAAACAGCCTGAGAGAAGAGTACAAATACTATAGATGTGATTCAACTTTACAAGGGTATGCATGCAAGGATCCTGACAATCACTGTCCTTCAATTCTTGCCATTGGGCACAGGACGGTTATCCAGCATCTCATTGTGTTAACAGCCTGAAAATGGAGGTGCCAGACTCCTGCAGATAGCTGTGGCAGCTAGCATGTTCTTCTGGAGGAATTCTGCTGAATCTGTAGGCTGCCTTAGGACAAGTAGTAAGAGACAGCTCACCTGCCTAGGTAGGTAGAAAGGCATTTTTTTGACATTGCTGTTTCTTTGGAAACTGCTTCATCTCAGATTATACCACGCTAATCTAAATCCTTCAGAGCATTTCTGAGTGCAGCAAGAATTAGAAAAAATAGCTTCCATCCTTTTTCCATGGCTTCAGAAGATCTTGCTAGGAAGGCAAGTACTCATAAATCATCTGGAAAATAATATAAGCACAGGGAAATGCTTAGCAGTAAGCAACCTAAGGCAATAGCTCCTTAAAAATTCTGTTGGGAAGGAGGAAAGAGTTGGACTACCACACGGCTCAAAAATTTCCCAGTGCGTTCACCAGACAGAAGCACTTACACATTTGATAACAGACGAATTCGTGCATGATGAAATTCAATGGGGAGCTTAAACCGTAGAGAGTCGGCTGATGTTCATTACCACATTGGAGCTTTTCTTCAAAAAGCAACTTGGAGATGTCATGCTGAAAGCAACAAATGTTTGAAAGACATTAGTTTCCGTAACAGCTTAAAATATTTCAACCAAATGGCTCTCAGGTACAAAATTGACAAGAATATTCTGTGTTTCTTTATGGAATGGACTGATGTTTTTCTTTGTTTCTTTGCTTGTTTTCTNTGAAAACTGATGTTTAAAAAACCTCTCTTTTGTGGTTGGTAGTCTGTATAACTTTTCATCTGAGTTTAGACATACTAAGTCTCCTGTAGCTCTGCTTGGTGGGAGTGGGTCTCAAAAATGGTTATCAGACACTGGTTTACACCTGGGGGACTGTGATGTGTTTGAAGCCTTTTCTGCACAGCGCTCCAGATATTCAAAGAGGTCTGAGAATCCTATTTCATGGGGGAGAGTGGGAAATAGTAGATTTTGGCTCGTATTTTTTTAACATTCTCTTGATTTCCTTAGTATTTACTCATCCCATACAGAGACACATGCAGAAATTGTAATCAAAGCAGAGAAAAATAATATATATAGCTTGTTTCCAGTTTCCCATGTCAGATTTATTAAAAATAGCTTAATCCAGCAGCCATTTTCATCACCTTAACTTGCAGAAATATAGTACAGCTGATGTGTCCATAAAATGGTCATTGTTAGTGATGACAATGATGAGGAACTAAGTTGAGTGAAAACAAGGATGTGTGTGAACTAGCTTAATATCCCAGTATAGAGTTGAAGTTGTCATTTGCCTACATCAAGGTAGCTGTTTCCAAGTTAAGTCATTGTTAGCATAAAGAATAGAAACAAAAGAAGTGAATAATTCAAGTAATTCAAGTGTTTTCTATTTTTTTTGCATATTCAGCATTGAACGGCTCATTTTAATGCTATAATTCAAGTCAAGATAGTGGAGATATTTTTTTTTAGTTTACTTACCATGTCCACAACATGAAATATATGCAGTGGAATCTAGAATTATAACCATTTATTGGAGAGAGAAAAAGAGACTGAGTGAGGATGTGATTCATACTTAATATACTGATACTTAAAATGCAGTTAGACCTTTGAGCTTGCAGTACTTTAAAACTCGCTAGTTGTTTGAATTTTTTAACCCACTTTAAGCTCTTAGAAGAAAACCCTGGCTGGACCTAATGTTTTGTTTGTTTGTTTTCATTTCATAATTAATATATTTGATTACAAGCTTGCTTTTTATGTGGGGGAATACTTGGCATACAAACAGGTGTGTCACTCCACAAAAACGCACTGAAATGCATAATCTCTTCCTACTATCTTTACTATTTTGTATTCTTTTCTTGCCAATGGTAGTGATTTTCACTAAATAAAATCTGGCTGTCTCAGAAATCATGTGATTGTAATTAAAAGTTCAGCTGTGAGTTCCTTAAAAGAGAAATTAGACGCTGAGGAATATTAGGTAAACATATGCATGACAGCATCTCATAGTTTGTTCTGATGTCTCTGTTAATAGTTACATAACAATTAGAAGGACAAATGCATGCAGTTAATTCTTCTCTAAAGCTATTACTTCTGTTGGTAAGGAGGCAGTTCTCAGGCTCCATGTAATGTCCAAAAAACATTCTTCTGGGGAATTTTACCATTACAAAACTGCCAGTTTCTGACGTGAAAACATTTATAAAATATTCTGGCTGGATCCAAAATGTGTCATCTACTTTTCTAATACACATTTTTTCAAGAAAAGATGCATGCAATGGTATGTNAGAAATGCTATGAATAGCTCTTTCTAATTGAGATCCACTAGATTTGCCTACGATGGCGTAGGCCTTCACAAGTACAATGCCTTCTATTGAGTATATAGAAAACCATTTTACAGTAGAATGTTGTTATACATCTAAGCACATGTTAGAACAGAAATTACCTAGACCTATTGTTTGCTCCAAAACACAGTTAATAAGAGCCAGCACACAGACAGCATGTAGACAATTTTCACGTAGTTATAATTATTTTGATGCAGAATTAGAAAGAATAACACAATACAATTCTGAAAGTAGTAAACTCATGGGTTGTCATGCTTTCCTTAATCATAGCTAAAACACAAAGAACGAAAAATATAAACAGGAATAAATGAGAAAGCTACTCATGACGTGTGCAAATGCAAATAACAGCAGTGAAATATAAATTCTGTAAAGAAAAACAGTAACCTCTGTAGCTAGTTTTAATGGATAAAAAATGGGTACACGCTCAAATGTAAAGTGTCCTTTATCAGATTAGCTGGGAATCTAATGGTTAGAATTTTAAAAATAATTTCTTTCTTCCTCTTGCAGTAAGAAGATAGCATGAGTAGAGTATGGATTTTTCATCACTCTAATAAAATATTTGTATTTTTTCCTTAAATCCAAATTGTACCTCAATTATCTGGGGATAAATTGAGAGTAGACAGTAATAAAATAATTGGCTTGTCTGGAATAAGTTCTGCTGATGCCACATCTGGAGTCCTGTGTCCAATTCCGGGCTTCCTAGTATGAGAGAGACCTGGAGGTACTGAATGGAGTACAATAGAGAGCTATCAAGTTGATGAAAGGACTGAAGCACCTCTCCTATGGGGAGAGGCCTGGGGAGGTGATTGAGTCACTGTCCCTGGAGGTGTTCAAGAAATGTTTAGATGTTGTACTGAGTGTCATGGTCTATTGGGGAAATACTGTTGATAAGTAAATGGCTGGACTTGAAGGTCTTTTCCAGCCTTGGTAGTTCTGTGATTCTGTGATAGAGCTGAGATTGTTCAGCTGGAAGAGAGAAGGGTACCAAGAGGACACAGCTAGGTCCTTTTCAGTTGTACCCAGTGCCAGGCCAAGAGGCAGTGGCTACAGACTGGAACATAGGAAATTCCTCTGAACACCAGGCAGTCCTTCTGTGCTGTGTGGACAATGGAGCTCTGGCACAAGTTGCCCTATGAGGCTGTGTAGTCTCCTCCTTGGAGATCTTCAGAAGCTGCCTGGACATAGTCCTGCACATGGTTCTTGGGATGTCATGGCTTAGTAGGGGTCAGACCAGACGGACCCAGAGGGTCCTGCCAATCTGAGCCTTGCAGCCATGCTGTGCTTCTGTAATTCTATGATTTTATATGAATTTGCATGCGATAGTAGGAAACATTATAAACCAGCACATCACTGTAAAATAAATAAATAAATAAATAAATGTATAAATCACTATTTGAAATAATAAAGATTGAGATTTGGTGAGTAAAGTAAGGGTAAAGATAGACAGTGGACTGCAAATATATAAATGCCAAGAGTGATGTTAATTCACTTCCTAAAAAGGACCTATTGTTAGGGAGAATCTGAAGATACTGTGCTTTTCTTCCACAACAGATGGTTTAGAAATAAATTAGAATGAATGAGTCTATTCTCAAATTTTATGGGACACAACTTGTCACTGCTTATTGGATAAGCATGAATGAAAAATTAAATACAGATGTTTCTGTTCATTTGTGTGCCTGATGACTTGATGGCGAAAAGGAGTATTTCCAGTGTAAATCTAGCATAGAAAGAATAAAACTTCACAAACTGTCAGTTTAGTCTCAATACATGTCCATAAGTTTCCTATCTGTTCAAAAATTCGTAGTTTTCAATTATCCAAGCAGTATCTTTGCCTGCAGAACTATAATATCCAGTCTACATCATAGTATTCTCACGGAAGTAAACGTGTCTAAATTTTCTTTTATACCAGCAAAGTCACTAGTTATGATAGTTAAATTTCTTTAAAACCAGTCAAATTCCAGGCCACCTTCATCTCAGAAACATTGCTTGTAGCTTTTTATCAACAGTCCTCTTTTTTTTTCCTTTTTTTTTTTTTTTTTTATCCCCTAATGGGTTTTATTGAATTTGCCTTCCAAATCTCATTTAGTCTGAAAGGCAAATGAAATGTTTGTGTTCTCCACAAAACAAAACTGTATTGTATTGGTAAATAATTTATTTCAAAACCAGTCTGATAAAAGCTCTGTAGACTAGTTTTTCACTGTCTGAAAAATTGCCATCTTTTTGTTTATTTTACATTTGTCTCAATCTTTTTATTTATTCCAAATGTCCCCTTGAGTTGTGGGTTCTGATTCCTCCTTCACTTACAGCATCCTCTGTGGTATTCTTAATCTTACCTAGATAATATTTTGAAGGAAAAAATTTAAAATTAGACTTGGACAGCCTCTGTTACTTCTCAGCAGGATACTTCAGTTATAGATCCTGCAGTATAGCCATAGATAGTGTACACTCCTCTGTCTGATACTGTGATTATATTTTTTAACAGCTTCTGTAGTTACTCCTGTTCTCCTGACTACCAAATGACCAATCAAGTCCCCAGGGAAGGTTTTCATTTTCTTTATTTCTCCTCTTTCAGAAATCAAAATGAGGATGAGCAACAAGTGGTGGAGTTAGTTGTGTGCTATCATTGAGCCTCCACTGTAAGATGAAGCAGAAAGACAAAGACAAAGATAGCTTTTGTTCCAGCTGTGACAGTCAGACCCTATTCATGCTGAAACCTCTTAAGGTTTTGCCTCTGATAGCAATAGGGGGGAAAAAAAAAGGAGATTGCTTAAAAGATCTGTTTTTCCACCCTCATGGAGGCTTTAAATATTATCTCATCTTTTTAATTTTAAAACATAGTAATTACAGGGGGTTTATTCATTTGCATAATCCATTTTTAACAAAGATAAAAACCTACCCCAAACTTATTTAGATTATTGTGTGGGAAAAATGTTCTTCATTGTCTGGAGCACAAGTCTTATGAGGAATGCAATTGAGATTGTTCAGTCTGGAGAAGAGGTGGCTCAGGAGAGATCTTATCATTCTCTATAGTTCTCTGAAAGGAGGATGTGATGAGGTGGGGTTTCACCTCTTCTCCCAGGTAACAGTGATAGAATGAGAGGGAACGGCCTCAAGTTGCACCAGGGGAGGCTCAGGTTTGCTATTAGGAAAAAATTCTTCTTGGAGTGGTTGAGCCTTTTTTTTCTTTGGCTAAAGAGTAACCCAACACAGTATTGGTTCAACTTTTGAAATATACGTATATATTGTTTGCATACACTCGCAGCATTTTTTAGTTAATTGGTTTGTTAATTTGATTAAAATACATTTAGAAATTCGTTATTCAAGCAACCTCATCTGAAGCTGTTGGTTTTAAATTTCCTTATTGATGGTCACAGAGTAAAAGAGTTCTGTTCCTTTTCAACAGATAATTCAAAAGTTCAAAACAGTTTTCTAGTCCATTATACAAGCAGCAGTTAATGTGATTATCCAGAGCCAGAGAGTTTTTTGTTGTCTCCGGCTTAAGAGAGTCTATCAAACTATAAAGAGCAGTGCACTGTGCGTAGCACTTGTGTTAGTTTTCTTTGTCTGCCACCAAGGATAGATCTTTACTCAGCTTTGCCAAAAATGATTTGAAGTCTGAATAGTTCGTGGTATTACCTGAGAAATTGACCTTCTGTCCTCCTCACAGTTCTGACATTTCAAAATAATGTTCTCAGGAATGAGGATAAACTAAAATACAGATAAAGTTTCCAATTAAACACGTTCAAATGCTTTCAGTGATTCTTTCGCTAATATAAAAAAAAAAAAAAAGAGCAAAATGTGCAGAATGAAGTGACAATGCTTCCACTGGATTCCACATATTATGCCTTATTTGCACTTTTTCAACCAGCTCTAGGTTGTTATCGGTAAATTGCAAGCTCAGTTGTGACAGTGGCATTTTTCCATCTTCTCTGCATTGGTTTCTTGTTCTTCCATGTCAATAGTGATTAGTGCTTAGAGCAGAACCAAGCAAGTTCTGGTAAAATGGTTGATTAAGGAACTGAGTACATCCAGAGGGCAGATAAGTACTTATGGGAACACCAGAGTTGGGTTACCTGCCTTTAAGCTTAATGACCAGAACCTTTCAGGCAGCACAATTTCTCATTTACAGACAAGCTGCTTTGAATGTTTTGTGAGAAAGGTACCACTGCTTGCAAAGTGTCAGGGGGTGCAGCAGCTGATAAGAAGAATAACAGAATATTTTGAACAAGGGACTGAACTTTGAAAGAAAAAGAGAGAAGAACATGATGAGTGTTGTATGAAATGGATTTTCTATATGCCAGCTTTGAAATACATGGAATGAAAGTATTTTTAAGAGTAAAGATTTAATGAGAAAGGTTAAAAATATGACAGTAGGATGCTCTCTTAGCCCTAGTTTTTTTATTCTATCTCCAAATGTACTGAATTATTCCACTAACGTTCTTTTTATAAGGAAATATAAATGATATTTCTGCAGAAATAATCTATATCAGAGAAGAAGTTTTAGGGGTACAACCTTTTACGTAGTTCACTTGCGAGTGATACTTCATACCCAAATTACAGCATTTTCTCCACTCATGTATTTTAATCCTGTATTGATCAAAGCTGTGACAGTGATAAAAAAATAAATAAAGGAACTGAAGGCAGTACTTCTGGAAAGTGGTCATCTGGTTTCACATTTGCAAACAGGTGTGAGTTATTTGCTGTTTTACCATGGTATCAGAAAAGTGTTCTACTCACGGTCTTACCAGGTATGAGTAAGCTTGTAGCACCTGATGAAGTGTTGATGTACCTCTTATCCTCTGCATTCTGCTTTTATGCAGAATCTGTGTGAAGTCCTCAGCTTCTGAATTTCCTGGCAATAGGGCTTACAGCTGCAGTGAGGGAGGCACTGAATGGAATAAATGCAGAAGATAAAAGTGGTTCTAGAGAATAGTTTTGAGTCTGACAGTTCATCCAGCTTTGCTGGACAAATCTGTTATTTTCCTGATATATTTGCTTTCCTTGTTGTTTTTCAAAGTTGCAAGATGCCAGCCAAGGTCATTAAGCAAGAGGAAAATCTGTGGTTTTCTGTTTTCCTGTAGGGCAAATATAGATCACAGCTCAGAATAATATTGCTTCAGGGTAATGGATTTACTGTTTTGTTTTATAGTTTCGTTTTTGTTTTCCTCTTACTCACTGATACCCCATGTTTAACTCCCGTCCCGTAAAAACACTGACATTTTTCAAACTTGAACAGACAATGAAAAGAAAACTCTCTGTAGGATTTTCCTTTTAGTTAAGAGCAAAGGTGTGCTGCAGTCTCTTTCCTTTTTGAGTCTCCTTGGGTGCCTCATTCAATGAGGAAGCTGCTGTTATTTGAATGCCCAGTTTCTTAGGAGTTATTCCCTTAGGCCGTACAAAGGCATGTCCAGGTAAGGACAAAACTGTTACCAAGCAAAACAAGTTTTTTCAGCCCCATTTCTGCTTGATCTTAGCAACAGCACATTCTCCCCTGCATTTGGGCACTGACCAACATCACCTTTTCTCAAAGGAAATGCACTCTATCAGGGATGAGTAGGATGCTGCCTTCTTGTTGGCAGCAGAATGGAAGAATATAACCACAGTACACTCACAGGCACTTGTAAGCAGAGAAAGCAAGGCTTGCTTAGTCACATATGGCCTAAGTGTCTGCAGCCTTTCACAAGGGAATTTAAACTCAAGTAGCAGATAAAACAGAATTTGATCGAATGAAAGGAGAGGATGGAAAAAAGGAATATTTTATCTATCCCTGAGGACATGTGGGATTTAGCAGGTCCTTTCTTAGAAACCTATATATAGATTAAAAAAAAAAAAAAAACCTTAATCCGTTCTGCAATCCTGTAAGTTAAGTCTTCCATTTTTCTTCAGGTTCCTGCCTATTCGAAACCAGGTAACTACAACTGTCCCAGTCTCAGTTCACCCACTGATTTTTGGAGAGGTAGGGATTTTGTGTATTTATACAAACATGCCAAAGGATCATTCCAGGGAGGCAATACGTGTACAGCAAGAGGACTGTTTGATGCAGTGTTTGAGTGGACAGTCCTCTCTTTGCTATTTAAGGCATAACCTATTTGTTTTCAGACATTAATTGTTTCATTTGTTTCAGTTTGCTGTGCAATTATATTCTTCCCATATGCATCTATGGTACCATTTATTGTATTTGTTGTGCTGTAAGCTTTAAAATTTTATAAAAATAGCAATGTTTTTTATAAAAATATCAAGGAAAATGGTTGTGGTATGAAAGAGTATTAATGTCTGCCTGGAAAGATGCACCATATTTCTTTGGGGGATATTCAAACTCCTCATGAAGTGACTATTAAGATATAATTATTCGTGGTTTTGAGGTGGTTTCTGAACAGTAACGATTCTTTATAATGTTGATTGTCCTTTCAGGCATAAAAATTGATGTTACTGTGAGGTTTGTAACTCATCCTCCTCTATGGATGCCTAAATAAGTGAAAGGAAGGAGGGTCTCAGACAAAGATTTCTTTCCTTGAGATGTTCACAGAGGCTTATCTGTGAGGAAAAAATATCTCTTTTTCCATAGGAATGAGAGCATCCTCCTGTGCAATAGTGATATGTAATGATGATCAACACAAAGAAACCAGTATCTGGGTCACCATGCAGGAAAGCATGTCTTACCTGCCTATTCCACATCTGCTTTTAATTTTTGAGGAACTGGCAGGAAGATAGCACCACAAAAGTGAAGGCAGATGAGAGTTCCAAGCCATATCCAAATCACTGGATGTCTCTTGTAAAACTTAATAAATAAATACATAAATAAATCTCGAAACCACACATCCTTTCACTCCTACCTTTAGAGTCTGTGACCCAACACCACAAAGCTAAGTGCAGAAAAGTTCTGAATGAAACATGATTGATTAAAATGAGGACTTGGGCCACCTCAGTCACACTGAACTACAGTAAAGTTCAAGGATAGCATCAGTAGTTTTCTTGAGGCTCTATCCTTCTTCTTAGCAGCCTGATATCAGTGAGATCCTAGCAATGAGGGGAAGTGTTTTCAAGATCTGGTTCTGTTTCCTCTACAGACCAGCAGCAAGTGAATTTAAATTTTGGTACTGAGAGTAAGGTAGTCCAATGACTGTAGGTTCAGATAATACTATGACTTAACAGCAGTGTACATTAATTGATCATCTTTTGTAATTGTAGTAACAAATTATGATGTTAAAAGGAAATTAAGTCCCATACCTCAAGATTCTGTTGTACGTATTTGAGCTGCTCTTGTGGACCAATTTAATTATAACTTGTAGCTGCAGCAGTAGTCTGAAATGAACAAATAACAATGGATAATGGAGTAGTGACAAGGCAAATGATTCACACTTTAAGAACTCAGCAAAATAAGGTCAATTTTATTTCACAGGTCATCTGGCCATTTGATCTCTTCCTCTGGTGATGAGAAGAGCAGAGTTCTTTGAAAAAAAAANGTAGCTCTGCTTGGTGGGAGTGGGTCTCAAAAATGGTTATCAGACACTGGTTTACACCTGGGGGACTGTGATGTGTTTGAAGCCTTTTCTGCACAGCGCTCCAGATATTCAAAGAGGTCTGAGAATCCTATTTCATGGGGGAGAGTGGGAAATAGTAGATTTTGGCTCGTATTTTTTTAACATTCTCTTGATTTCCTTAGTATTTACTCATCCCATACAGAGACACATGCAGAAATTGTAATCAAAGCAGAGAAAAATAATATATATAGCTTGTTTCCAGTTTCCCATGTCAGATTTATTAAAAATAGCTTAATCCAGCAGCCATTTTCATCACCTTAACTTGCAGAAATATAGTACAGCTGATGTGTCCATAAAATGGTCATTGTTAGTGATGACAATGATGAGGAACTAAGTTGAGTGAAAACAAGGATGTGTGTGAACTAGCTTAATATCCCAGTATAGAGTTGAAGTTGTCATTTGCCTACATCAAGGTAGCTGTTTCCAAGTTAAGTCATTGTTAGCATAAAGAATAGAAACAAAAGAAGTGAATAATTCAAGTAATTCAAGTGTTTTCTATTTTTTTTGCATATTCAGCATTGAACGGCTCATTTTAATGCTATAATTCAAGTCAAGATAGTGGAGATATTTTTTTTTAGTTTACTTACCATGTCCACAACATGAAATATATGCAGTGGAATCTAGAATTATAACCATTTATTGGAGAGAGAAAAAGAGACTGAGTGAGGATGTGATTCATACTTAATATACTGATACTTAAAATGCAGTTAGACCTTTGAGCTTGCAGTACTTTAAAACTCGCTAGTTGTTTGAATTTTTTAACCCACTTTAAGCTCTTAGAAGAAAACCCTGGCTGGACCTAATGTTTTGTTTGTTTGTTTTCATTTCATAATTAATATATTTGATTACAAGCTTGCTTTTTATGTGGGGGAATACTTGGCATACAAACAGGTGTGTCACTCCACAAAAACGCACTGAAATGCATAATCTCTTCCTACTATCTTTACTATTTTGTATTCTTTTCTTGCCAATGGTAGTGATTTTCACTAAATAAAATCTGGCTGTCTCAGAAATCATGTGATTGTAATTAAAAGTTCAGCTGTGAGTTCCTTAAAAGAGAAATTAGACGCTGAGGAATATTAGGTAAACATATGCATGACAGCATCTCATAGTTTGTTCTGATGTCTCTGTTAATAGTTACATAACAATTAGAAGGACAAATGCATGCAGTTAATTCTTCTCTAAAGCTATTACTTCTGTTGGTAAGGAGGCAGTTCTCAGGCTCCATGTAATGTCCAAAAAACATTCTTCTGGGGAATTTTACCATTACAAAACTGCCAGTTTCTGACGTGAAAACATTTATAAAATATTCTGGCTGGATCCAAAATGTGTCATCTACTTTTCTAATACACATTTTTTCAAGAAAAGATGCATGCAATGGTATGTCATCCCTTTGACTACTTGGAATTGTTTAGTAGAAGTTAAGTAACATTTGTTTTGTTTTGAAATATTGTTTGCTGAAAATGGTGAGAGAATAAAATTCTGATGTACTTTAAGTTAATGCAAAAAAAAAAAAAAATAGAGATTATTCTCTCAAACTAAGACACAGAGAAGTCCATTTTAATCTCAGTGCAACTCAGTGTAACTAAAGTGTCCTGGAGTGATAACCATGGCTTCTATGTACTTTATAACTGATGATGTTGCATATATTGCTTTGCAGTTTGTAAATTCAAGGACACGGCTGTATTGGCAAGAACACCCTCAAAAAGAATCAAAGATCACAGGAGTGAAGTTTCCTAATCATTCCATGTGAATATTGTTCCCCTAGAGTAGAGGCCTTTTGGATTTCTAGGTATAAAAGATGAAGGAAATGTTAGTATCTGTCTGTATAATTGTTGCCTATTTGCCTGGTAGTTTGTTGTCTTTTAATAAAAAAAAAGATTGGAGGTATTGCCCTAGTCCTTGCAGAAGGGACAGAGTCACTGACTCAACACTGTTAAATGGAGACAGACCAGAAAGCGGTTTTCTTGGTGTGGAAGGAATGAAAAATGCAGTGGGATACTCCAGTTGCTCTCCTTCACCTAGAGCAGAGAAGAGAGGAGAGGTGTTGCAGGGGCATTGTAAAGCTATGAGTGGTGACTCTTGGCAACAGATGCTGATGCAGAATGGCAGCAGGGGTACCTCTCCATGTGGGCACTGCGCAGAGCTTGTCAAGCCTCAGAACAAGTCCTTGAACCTGACATTTCCAGGCTGAATCTACTGCTGGTGAAGAAACCGACCTTGTTTCTTTCAGTTGGGATCACAGGTCAGGAGATGATCTCTCTTGAAACTTTTGTGTGGCCACAAGTGTAGCTGGGCTGTCACAATGTCTTGATCTCTCTTGAGTCAAAAAGGCTTGAGGGTGAACCTGTTATTGTGCCTCCACACTCAGGTAATGATTTTTAAAGGACTGTGAGAAGCATCTGGACTATGGGCAGCCAGGTCCTTTGGGCATCTCAGCCTGTGCATCCTAGAGATGAAGATATTCCCTACAAACTACGGCGCTTCCTTACAATTCAGCAATTAAGATAAAGGTAACAATCCTGGATTCATTCTCATATTGAAAAAAAACATCAGCTACTTAAAAGAAATAGAAGAAATAGAATAATAGTAATTCTGCTTTCCTCCGAGGAAGAGTTAAACAGGGTGGCATTTGTTTGTCTTTACATCAGTCTTTTTGCTTTGTTTGATGAAAACAAAGGCAATTTTCACAGCTGAAGAGTGATCATTTTGGCACATGAGTAATGTTAAAGTGTAAATTTCTCACTGCTCTGTTCAATACCCGTCTTTTATTATATGCTTAACATAGCATAATCAAGCTTAACAGCATGTCCAGCTGTTAAATGTACATGGGTTTCCCCAAGTAGCAGAAATTCTCAGAAGTCTGCAGGAGGCTTTGCTTATTCTTTCATTCATTCACATTTCTTTATAGTTGGTATAACCTTTGAGATTCTTTCCTGTGTGTGACTGATCAGATATTGTATTAATTCAACTTCAGAAGGCATCACCATAATATTTCTCAATTTCTTGCCATGGGGAACCGGTACAAAAGAGTGTTTTTGCCCTGCTTACTGGGTTTAAGTGCTGCAAAGCTTGGACTGGTTGGCTGTACACAAACGACTATCAACCTGTTCAGGTATGAGCATTCAAGGACTGTGATATACTGTAGCAGATATAATTATTATTGGTCCACCTTACTTGTACCATTAGCTCTTGTAAAAGCATACATACATATGCATGCATGCATACTCACAGCCAGAATAACAGAATCTATTAGTTCTGTTCTATATAGAGGCTAAATTTTCAAATGAGACAAAATTACTGCAGCTGAAACTTTAAAAATACATCAGAATAAAATTGTTAGTGCAGACAACACCAGGGCTGCTTTGCAAGAGGAAAACAACATCCGATGTTCAAGAAAACTGAAACACTGCACCTGAAAGCTGCTGCAAAGACATCCTACCACAAAGACTGTCAAAGAGGCTTCCTCCACTGAGTGGAATAAAATGGTGCTCTGTGTAATGTGTCAGCTTAGATGGGAACACCTCTGCTCATAGATGTTTGAGAATACATTTTGTTCTTTGTCTCACTTATAAAACAGGGAGTACAATTGCCAGAGTTCTCAGCTTCCATTCCCATATCTCAATGGAACATGCTTCCTGTCCACATCATGCCTTTATCCACTGCAGATGTTTTTGCTCCTAATCTCTGACCCCCCTATTAATGATGTGGTAGCCACCTAAAAGTCTAGTTGCTTGGCATTTGCCATCACTACACCCAGTCTTCGCTTTCACTAGCGTGCAACAGCTGCATGTCTGTGTAGTGCAAGCCAATTTTCTATTTGGTATTGTCTGAAAAGTGCTATTTGGGAGAGGGGCTGGCAAAGAACTGGCCGACAGGAGATGGCAAGTAAGTGATAGCATGTAATTTAGGTGGCAGCGACCTGGTTTGGCGTAGCACAGAATGGTTATTCTCTGCCTAATTCAGCTCCAGCCTGGGCAAACATGACAAAGGGGATATAAAGGATTTGCTTTCTGGTCCCATTCATGCTCTTGTCTTCTTGCCAGGAGCGGTCAGCTGTAATGTGTGGTTATGATTTGAATGCTTAACGAATGGAACTGAGCATACAGGAATAACTAAACTGGATAATCATAACAACTATCTAGGATACAACTGTGCTTTGTGAACACGCTTTGATTGCAAGTCTTGCTGTTATTCCAGTGTAGAGCAAAACTGAGAGCATTTGCAGTATATCATGGTAATTATATCCAGAAAAGTGAAAGCAAGAACTTAATTTTGAGACTTACATGCTCAGTGCAATAGAAGCCATCGGTTTTCTGTGGCAATGGTGAAACATTTCATTATTGCTTGAGAAAACTACCAAGCAGGACATACACAGGGGTGAGTTAGAGAGTGTGAAGGGATAACCACAGGTTTCCAAGGAAAATAAATCTGTGTAAAGATTCAGAGGAAGGTTTATGGTAATGTTTGGGCAACATTATAGCTACCTTCAGTTGTGCAATGTAAACAAACAGACAGCAGCAGAGACTCCATGCTGCCTTTTTTTGCTTCTGCTTTCCCTCCTTCCCTATGTGAAATATGCACTTGAGTCAGGAATGAATACTGCAGCCAAAGCACCTTTGTGCTTCTGGCTGGGAACTGACACATTACCCTTGCTACCTGGACAAGCAGCAGCACACACCAGAAATGAGAATCTCCACTGGCACCCTTTGCCCATCCCACTAGCAGGTGAGTCTGCCAAATCCTGACAGCACCCTGGCGGTCCTGGGCAGCTGGGGTTGGGTGCTGTCATTTCTTTAAAAACAAGATGCTGCACTTTAATAAATATGCAAAGGATTTTATTTGTATAAAATGCCAGGTTTTAATTTTTGTCTTCGACCTGCAAAATCACCATACTGGCTTCCAGATTTGAACATGTGGTGGAAAAATTGGGGTTTCAGATACTTATCTGGCAATTTGATAGTTACTGGCATTTTAATGATGATCACTACCGTGATATCAGAAAATGCAGTTTCTGAATCAGTGGTAACTTCCTTTATATTTGCTGCCAGATAGTGAATGTTCAGTTTGGACATCAGGTTATTGTATAGAGGGGTATCCAGGGCCTCACTCCTGCACTGGGATGAGTCTCTAGATGCAGCAAAAACATAGCATTTTTCTAATTCCACTAAGGGTGATATGAAGTTGGGTGCCAAAGAGCTGAGCAGTGGAGTGTTTTTTACTATCAGGAAAACAAGCAAACTCCCCAAAAACATAACAGGCCCAGAAAGATCCTAATCTGTTTCCTTCTTGCTGTCTGTACAGACGAGTTTGAGTTGGATATGCCGTTTGAAAATATGAGCCACAGTATTCTGGAGCAGGAGTTGCATGCTCTGTGAGGGTAATTATTTCTCACACAGTCTGCACTCTTACAGTCAGTGGCCCAGAGGTCTGCATGACTCCGTATGGCTCTCTTTTGTACTGTGTCTAGCCAGAACGCCTCTCAAATCCTCCGTGCCTGAAAAGCCTTAGTGAATAGTCTTTTAAATTTTTCTTTGTTGGTGCCATTCCTACAGAAAGAAGCAAAAAGTTACAGATGCACTTATCCTTTTGAGACTAGACTGAGGAAGCTGTGACCTGCTCAGCCCTCTGGCAGGTTCAAGGGGCATCCATGGCCAAGAAAAAGAGCAGCTGTAGAGGAGTCTTTCTCAGCTCTTGCTGAGGCTGGAGCTACACAGGTAGGCAGCAGACTGTACACCTACCCACCTCACGGTAATTACCTGTAGTTTAACAACTTTTATTTCCTCATTCAGCTCTCGTATCTTTGACATCATTGTATAAAACCAGAAAAATACTTGGATAAATTCATCCTGGCAGAAGAGAGCAAAGAGCGGAGATGGGAAAGTAATCTTTTATATGTTTTCATTCTAAAAAGCAGATCCTTATTTCAGCTACACTTTTTACATTTATTGCTGGCTCATATCATAGCGGTCATCACATTCTTTCAACATTTTTATCTAAGGAAAGAAAAATATTATTCATAAAAAAGGAGTCTTGGGTATGATATGCTTGATAACGGCTGTATTAAAGTGAAATAGCAGAACATAAAAATCTGTAGAATGTGTAAACTGTAGAAATCACTGACAAAAAACAAACCTACATGTTCCTTGTAAATGACCACAGAATATCACTGAACTGTAGTCAATTTTGATTATAATAACAGGTATGTGTATTATACTTGCTGCAGAATAACCTTAAGGGACACTGGAAACAGAATTGATAGAAAGCAAATGGCAGCATTTAGCAAACTGAATGTTACTTCAGTACAGCAGATGCTGAAAATGAAATATATATAAATGACTAACTCAATTTTATAAATGCATGGATGATTGTGACTATTAGAGCCATTAATCAGGAGTCATGGACAATATTCAATTTAAGTCTTCATAAAATAATGTCTCATTAGAGTCTTATTGCTAATGATACTATGCCTGTAGAAATGCCACTTGTTCTCTGATGAAGAGGTGGAGAGGTAGAATATGACAACAAATTAAAAGGAGCTTTCAATGAAAGCCCAGTGGATTTCAAGAATTATTTGGACAACACTTTCAGAAACATGATTTGAGTGTTGTGTGATCCAGTATGGAGCCAGGAGTTGGACTTGATGATCCTTGTGGATCCTTTCCAACTTGGGATAAACTGTAGCTCTGTGATTTAATGATTCCATGAAAATTATCACTTTGAGTATTTGTACATCTTTTTGAAGAAGCCACTGTTCTAGAAAATGCAATCTGGTGGTAGCCTGGCAAGAAGCCCCACCTGAGTCCTCTCACCCACACTAACCATAATCATGCGGCTTGGCTATGCTGTGTACCCACACCTTTAGTCACTGAAAATGTTTATTTCCTTATCCTCCCTTTCTGTTGTATTTACATCAATTTTATGAGTGAGTATCCTTTTTTTCTCTTTGGTTATGTATACCTGATCTTCATTCTGGACAATTTTACTTCTCCTATTTTTTGATTCTTGAACTTATGTGGTAAACTGTGTGTCTAAAAGAAGGGTCTTGCAGACAAACCCATGCAGTTTGAAACATTTAAAGCTACACAAAAATAAAAAAGTCAAATACGAAAGAGATGCACAGATTAATTACTAAAAAATGATTTGTTGTGAAACATTGTGTAAAACAATCTATGAATAATTTTGCCAAAATTACACACTATTTTCTTTCATCTAAAACAAGAAGTAACACCAGAAATAGTGTATATCAAATGCTGTGCCAGAGTATTGTGCCTTTATAACTACATTTGTAGAGAAAAAGTACTTTAACTCCTTCACCAGTTTGATCTTTAGAACTCCCTCCTTAAGAGCATCTGAGCCCTCAGTGACTGGAAGGAAAATAAAAGATCAGTACATGGTGTCTTTTTAAACTATCGGTCAAGGCTTTTGTTTAAAAACTCTGCTCTCAAACGCTAATTGGAAGCTTAAGTTTCTGTAGGATAAGAATGAGGGAAATAAAACTAATACAGAAACAAAATGCTGAATTTAACAAATGAATTTTTAACATTATTTCATTCTTAAGAGAATCAAAACAGTTGTACTTGGCTATGCTTTTTTGTTTAGTTATACACCATGCACATGCGCAACTAATTACCTACAGTATCTTTTAGAATGTTGTTAACTTAGTAGAGAGAAAGTTGCAAAAAGTTCCATGGATGGAAAAAAGTGTAAAATTAGGAAGTCTTTTAAAAAATAGGCAAGAGGCTATGGGAGAAAGCACAGCTTTTTGTTTTTGGTACTGCAAGGCTGTTTCTGTCGTAATTTAATCAGCTGTACATTTATGGCCTGAAGTGGATTAGATGTGGAGGTTTCTTAACCAGGTACAACTGAACTAGTTTTGAAATTTGAGGCAGGTACATATGTGTCATAGTTTACACTGGGTATTGTTTGTCAGGAGCTGCAGGGAGAGGTCTTTGGGAACTGTGTATCTTGCCATGTAGGATGATGGAGATGTGCCCAGTATCTTCTTGAAAAAAAGACATAAATACAAATTTGTCAAGTATGTACATATATATGTGCATGCATGCGTAACAGTTTGTGTATCTGAAAGTATGAAAGTATGAAGAAGAAAGGTGCAATCTTTCTTTTGCCAAAATGCAGGTATTTTAGATGTTTCATGTAGAATTTCGTTGTCAAGCCAGTTTTCTGCTAACTACTCTGGCACAGTGAGATGAATAGGCTAGCAACTGCCAGTCAGATTTGGAGGATCACAGAAGTGTTTTCAGATGTTTCTGGCACTCCTCTGGGCAGAAGCAAAGCTTGCTGAGGGCCAGGTCCCCTGTTCCTTCTCTTACAACTGTCTCAGATAGAGTGAGGGATAGTGCAGAAAATGACAGTAAACCCAACTACCTGATACTCAGCAGTGCCTTATTCACATGAAAGCATTGTGTGTGTGTCTATTGACATATATATATATACACAAAGAGTGAGAATTTAATTCAAAGGTATTGTTTCTCTATAAAGGGATGAGATGTTGTTCTCCTATTATGTTGATGTGGACATGTATTCTTGAAAGCACAGAACAAATCTGCTATGACAGAAGTGGCAAAACCTGTCTGAGAATATTTAACTGTATAAATACGGACTCATGGACTTGAGCCATACATTTCAATTTAAAGATGATTTATCAGAGCAATCATAAAGAGCAAGTCAGTCTTCACAAAATGAGAAACAGGCAAAAGCCAAATGATGGTTCCGTTTGAAGGCCAGATCTACTGACAGCAAGGAAGAGTAAATACTGTTCACATCTGGATAATTACATGCTCATTGAGCAAAACGTTTTCCCCATGTGTTTTGACATTGTAAGAGAAAGATGATCCAGAGTACTCAGCAGGCTTCCTACTACTCTGCAAGGGTTCTAGAAATGGGTATCACTACACAGTTTATGTCAGAGCAGTTTTCATGTCTGATTGCTGCTACTGGTAAATATTATTGGAATATCTTTAGTAGCCAGCACGACTGGACTAAAAAGAACAAAATACTTGTTTCGTTTTGTTTCAGTTGATA
Source organism: Pavo muticus (assembly GCA_016647715.1). Lineage (NCBI taxonomy): Eukaryota > Metazoa > Chordata > Aves > Galliformes > Phasianidae > Pavo > Pavo muticus. Next base: position 1,764,754 of record JACDJE010000173.1, read on the forward strand.
GTTGAAGAACATCATCTTGAAATTTATTTTTACTAGGTCCAGAAGGAGGAAGATTTTCAAAAAGGCAATTTCTAATGGTTTTTCACTGTGGTTTGTGTTGCTGTGAATTTTTTTTTCGACTCTGATTTTGTAATTCATGGTAGCTGTGAGCAGCCACTGCCTAAATAATTCATAAATGTTTCATATGTGCCAGCATGCAATTACAGTGATGTAAATAGCTTTAATTACAATCCTAGCATAACATAAAAATTAAAAAACTTCCCAATTAAAACGGCAGTCAAATGCATATTTCGGAACAATGTTAGTGGAGACAGAATAAGGAAAGAAAGGGAACAAATAGATCATCAGCTATAAAGCGTTTTCTTTCAAAACTTCAAAGGGTAATATTTCTACAAAGGTCTGAAAGCAGGACAGCGTTAAGAATTCTTTAGCACAGTATTGTGACAAATGCATATTAGTTTAAATGAGTCCTTTTTCCTTTTCCCCTTTGTACATGGCATGCAAACTGGAATGTACATTTACAATACCTGAAGATAATTATGTGTTACTTTACCGTGCTTCTTCTGAGAGAGGAAAGCTATGAAAACGCTGCTGTCATCTCCTTTAATGTCTGACTTGTTAACAAGAGTAAGAGTCATCTAGTCTTTTTGATAATATCACAGCTGCAGAATGACTTCCCTATTAACATCAGTTACTAGTGGAAAATTATTTTTTGCTTTGCTGTTCCAATACAAACCAGGGGAAAGTATTGTTGAGTGCTGTGAAAAAAAATGCTTCATTTCGTCCCTGAAGTCACCACATGTTGTCTTCCATGGAACTAATTAGTTCCACTCTTTTGAAAACATCTTTCTTTTTCCCCTTCAACTGAAAATTTTGTCAAATAAAATGTGATAAAAAATATGACATTTTCACAAATCATCCCAGTGAGATGCAATGATGGGACCGTATACAGAAACTATATTCAGTGCCTCTCATTCTTTTTGAAAGTACTGTAGTCAATGTACTTGTGCAGTATTTCTGACACTTTCAAGGCACATTAGACTGATGCACTGTGCCAGCATGTATCAGTACATTATGTCTGCAGTGAGATTGATGTCTCTGAAGCATTGGTTTTATGACATATGCCATCTGTATGCAGCTAATGCCTAAACAGTAAATTCAGTGCATTCTGCAGTTTCATCATATGTGCAATTTTGATATGTATGTTATTGATAAGCTGCACAGTAGAAATGCAGGCAACTTTGCCCATAACTCAAAGACACTCCTAATACAGGGCATTCATCTTTGGAGCCTGCTCCTATGTTATAGTCCAACTGACATGAATCTATCAAATCTGGTAAGGTCTGCAAAGCTTTGCACAGTGTAAGGATGGCAAAATTATGTCCAAACTGTGTAACCTCATCTTAACTCACTTTTTTTTGTTGTTCTTTTTCATTTGTTTTTTTTGTTTGTTTGTTTGTTTTTGTATTGTAAGGAAGCTATGATATATGTAAAAATTAGTGTCATTAGAAACTTTGGAACATTAATATACCAAGCAAAAAAAGATAGAAATGGCTTAGTTAATGTGGAGGCTGAATGGATAGCCTTATTAATGGGCTTTACGGTATTTCTAGCTCTGATATTCAGATCTCGAAAGCAGGCTGTATTAGAATACTGTCTAACACAGATGTGATGAGAGGCCATTGCACACTCTTCTTATTTGTTTGGAAGCAAGACCTATGTTGACTGTTGTAAAACAGAGTAGGCACAAGTGCATCTTCAAAGAGAGTTTTTTTTCCATACATTTAGCTCATTAACTGAAATGATCTTTGTGAAAAACACACATAAGCGGTTTTCATATATCATTATGCTATGAATATAAATTGCAATTTCAAATCATTCTGGCTGCCAGCTGATTTTGTTTGAGATTTCTCCAGAACTGTTTAATGTTAATCCATCTGGATACGGGAGAAGAAGTCAATAAAGCTGGTGCAGAGATGTAGAAATTACACCTTACTGTGTTAGCAACAACTTACCTCCTAAGAGGAACTTTTTTTCCAGCAGTTTTTGCTTGAAACTTTGACAAGGATGGAGGAACCCGATTACAATCACCAGAGGACATCTGCTAGTTAGTTTTGCAGCCGACAGATGCAGAATTTCTGCATGCTTCAGGTGCCTTCAATTGCCCTTTTATGCTTCTTACCCATTTCATAAGTAGAGCTGCAGCTGTTGAATACGCACACAATCTGGCTCCTGGCCCGGGGTGGTTGAGGAGCAGAGAATGAGAAAACTCCACCTGGCTTTCCACTGGCACATGTTAATGTGGTCTACAGGAAAATCTGTTACGTGCTCTTGGGGAGCAATTCCGAACGAAGTAGATTTTTGTACTGTGAGTGCTTTACAGGAAAAACTGAGTGGTCCAAATCCTTTCCAGTAAAAATTATTATAAAATGAAATTCGCATCAAAGAAAGAGGTACGAGCATCCCCTCTGTAACTCTGAGCAGTCTTCTCCAAAGCCAGGGCTTACCTTTACCTGCCTGCTCTGTTACTAAGGAGCTCAGGTGAGCAACAAGAAATTTTGTGCTAAGCTTGACAAGCAACTATACTCACCATCTAACTGGTCCCTGTAGTTCATTGGAACGTTAGCTGCAATCACTGGGGAAGTCCTAGGATTTTCAGAAGACAAAATTGATTTGGACTTTCATGTGAGCTGCTGTAAAACAGAAGACAAATAAGTACATTTTTGAAGAGAAAAAGATTTCAAAGAGAAGATGTTTGTTTCCCAAACCTTTAGTTCATTGACTGAAAATGTTGTTGTGAAGATGTTCATATAAGTTTGTGCTGTGTTTGAAATTTTCAGAAGACCATAAGACAGAGACAAAACCTCTGTGTGGTAAAAAGGTATAAGCCCTGACTTTGAATAAAACCTCATTCTCTCTCTGAGTAACTTTTTTATACTCATTTTATAGGGGCTTCAGAGCAGGCATGTGTACAGATATCCTCTTTAGCTTGTCTCACACAGGGGATGGGATGTCATTCAAGTACAGCAAGAGCACTCGATCTCCTCTCCTCTCCACTCCCCTGTAAACCACTTTTTCAGGGGACACTGTGCTGCTTAAATGTTAACACAGCAACAGGAGGCCTGTTTATTTCCATCCCACCTCCATCTTCCTTGTAGATTTTTCAGAAAAGTTTGTAGGGCCTAACAGCCAAAGACAATCCCACAAGGGAGTAGGGTGGCCCCAAACACCAGTCACCTTCCTGAAGATGGATATGGGCAAGGCCTTGACAGGACTTGAGCCTACAGGTTGGGTCAGGAGCTGACAAGAATGTGAGAAAGGTGACAATTTCCACTGAGCATGGGTTGGTTGCAGGTGAGGTTGATTAACCAGGTGACCACCTGGTCAAGGTGATGAGCCTTGATCTCTCCTGTGTGGATGGACAGGAAGAAGTAAGGATGGGGCTTTAAACTGTTCAGCCTCACTGATTCAGAACAGAGGAGGCAACAAGAAGAAAAGGAAGTCAGACAGTGTATGTTGATGTTCTGCCTCGAGCAATAAATGGTCAGCTCTCCCTGTCAGATATGGCTTCTTTCCTGAGCTGTTCGAAGGGTAAGACAGCAGTGAAGCACTCTTCCAATAAATCTACATATAAAAGTGGAATGCAGTGTTTAATTAGTGGTAAATTAGTTTTTAATACATTTTTTTTCTTGTGCATCTTTGCCTTTGGATATTGCAGTATTATTGCTGATCAATTCACAAGAAATGGTGAAAGGACAAAGGAGTGATAAATGTCTCTGATATCAGTGGTTCCATTCTACCTGCACATGGACACTTAAATAATTAATTCACAATTTATTGTAAACTTAAAAGCTCTTTTTTTTTTTTCCTTTTTTTCAGATGCCTGCAGGTATGTGTTGGAAATAGTGCACTCCTTTCCTGTAAAGTGTTGGGTGTTCTCAGTCAGATTCTGAAAGTGATTTTATCCAGATTTCTGCTGGATAACTAACTAGTTTCAGACTTCGCTTAGGAGCGTATGTGGTCATAATCATGATCTCTTTGTTGGTATATTTTCCCCTAGGCTGAATTCCTGTGAAGTGTCTCTATGGCCTTAAATTACTCAGGAGTGATTGTTTCATTACCTTTCCTTTGTGACACGTCAAAGGCCAATTTTGCAGTAGATCTGTGATAGTTTTGTCTCCTTATCCTAAGAGTGGTTTCACTTGAGACACAGCCAGTTAAGCTGACTAAAACTGTTACGTCCAAAGAAGCTCAGACCAAATTTTTTACCTCTAAGCACCCACAACTGTCATGACTAGATTTTCCATGTTTTCTGTGGGTCTAAAAGGGAGCCCAGAATATATTGTTCTTAGGTAACCGTCAAGTCTCTGTAGTATCAAACAAACCAGGAGAAACAAAACTGAAAGCAAGTTTTGCTGATGGTATTTTTAAAGCACAAATATATGTCCTCCTTCTAGTGCTATGGGCTTTTTCCCCTTTATCCACCTGTAAATCATCTTGCTCTGATAGCTTTTGGGTCCCTGCCCAGTGCTGCAGTGACCTGCCTAGATATGACTGTTACCAGCACAAACAAGCACTCACTGGGCAGTATGCCTTTTAGTAAGAGGAGTCAGCAACACCTCAGTGAACCTATGCTTTGTTGTGGATGCTACCAGACACATGGCATTTAACAATTGCTGTTAGTGAGGAGATCTGAGTATAATAGTAACCTCTTTTCTTTTCCAAGTTTAAACCAAATCTGAATTTAGTTTGAATTTAAAACTGAATTACAGTTTTGACTTCATACTTACTTTGGCTGTTGTTAGGATGGTACGTTAGTTCTTCACATCGAACTTAACTACTGAAGTCTGAGCCCAAAAATTAGTAGTAGCATGCAGCACAAGTTGTTTTAAGCCAGAAATAGCTCCAAATACATTCAGCTGATCAAACTAGTCAAATGTATTGCTTTATTGAAAGAGCATAACTGCTTTTATGCTCTTTCATGAACTTGGACTAATTTTAGAGGTAAGAGATGAATTAGCAATTCACACTGCATGCTTACCAGATGCTGTTGTCAAATGTGAATGAAACAGCAACGCAGTAAGGCTGAAACAACATTTGGAGATCACCTTGTCCCTTCAGTATTACAGACTAAGCTAGACAAGAGAAGTGATATATTTGTTCAACCCATGCCATTATTAAATTAACCAAGCTGGGAGTATAAACATAATATCGTACAAGAGTTTTGCTGGTATGAGTTCCAGTCACCATAATTTAGCAAAGAAATTGAGTTATTCTGACAGGTGATTCTGTCTGGCTGCTTGTGGTGATATTTTCCCAATACTGAACTCGGTTATTTGTAAATTACACAGCTTATTTCCATGCTCTTCCTGAGTCCTACAGATGAGCATTCAGCAGAAGATGAAGATATATTTTTTGTGTAAAATTATGTATGCCTTTATGTAAGCCAACAGATCTGTTCTAGAACAACCCACTATTCCAATCACTCTGCAAGGGTTTATTTTCATACCTGCTTAGGGTAAGACAGGGAATGGTGTTGAGTGCAGAGGGCCTACCATGCCCTAAAGCTCAGATCAGAATACAGTCATGTTCTTTCCTTCTTATTTTTGTCCTCCAGTCAGAAATATGTAGGCTTGTGTTTTTTAAGCCATACAATGAAACTTCTTTAACGAAGGGTTAGAAACCAGCCATCCAAGTTTCTGAGTTTCTAACTATCTCATAGCCTGTCTAATCATTAGGACATTCCCCTCAGGAAAAAAGGAATCTGAAAACAAAGATGAGAATCCCATCAAGATTAAGAGACAACTAAGATTTTTTTTTTTTCCCCTAGGACCTATAAAAAGATAGCTAGTATGTCCAGCTTTTTTTCTTTTTTTTTAAATCAGTGTCTGTGCTTGAGTATTATGCAAAGACCATTGCTACCTGTCTTTTATAAGTATAATTGTGATTGACAGTGAAAACTGAACTGTGATTTAGCAGATTCGTATAGTATTAAATATATGTTTCTCTGTTTTGAGCTCTCATTTTGCTGCTAGAATGGCCACAGGGGCTGTAGCCGTAAGTAGAGGAGATGGGTAGAATCCAGTCAGACAGCAAGAGATTTGTTGAATAAACTACTATTAAATTTGGCTAGAAAAATTGTTCTAAAATACTATCTGAGATTTCAGATACTGTTACCATTTTCACTGTTGTTTCAATTAGTCTTCCATCGTTACCTTTTGATTCTCTTTCTGTCCTGCAAAGGTTTTCTCCTTTTGTGTATTTTTTTAGAGGATGATTTCCCACAGCATTAGACCATGCCTATTCCTAAAATATTTGCCTGAGAGCTTTTGCTTCTCCACTGGGAGGAGACATCAAAGAGTTATCATCTAATTGATTTTATGTTTTGTCTTTTTCTTCCTTGAAAAATGAGGTCACAACACAGGATAAGAAAGAAAAAAAAAAAAAGCATACTCAAGATAAATTAAGATATAGCCTTTAGCCTCTCTGAGTCCTGTTCATATCCGCTGTGAACATTTTGTTAGGATTTTCTTCTTAAAAGATGTTTGCTTAATAGGAATATTAGGGTGGATTTTTTTGTTTGTTTTTCATTCTTGTTGTTGTTGTTGTTTTTTCCTTTCGTTGGTTTGTTTCATTTTACCTGAAGTATAATGAGATTGGAACATTGAAATGCAGTGACGTAGCTCACTAGTATATAGAGATTGAATAAATTGTCCAGCTGAAATGGGACACTATGAAATTCTGTCAGGATTTATGGTTAGGCAGATTCTATTCTCTTTGTAGTTAAGGCTGAAAAGCTAACCACTTAACAGCAAGCAATGTGGATCCGCTGTGCTGCCTTTCAAAAAATGCTTAACTCAAACAAATCAGTCAATTTCTGAAAACTGAGATGGGCAGATCTTCAGTTATCTTAATTATGTTGTCGAATGTGAACCTTTACTATTCTGTGTTACTCTGTGAATGAAAGACAGGTCAGAGTTGTGATACTTTCATAAATTTGTGAAGTACAATAGCCAGGAAATTCAAATGAATTTACACATACAGAGGTGAAGAGAAAGTAGGCTGATGTATGTCAGCAACATATTGCAAATCCATATCTTCTAGTGATTTTTTTGTTGCTTATCAAAATGCGTTTAAGTTTGCAGTAGATCTGCTGAGAGCAGAAATAGGACAATGCAGTGAAAAGAACAAAAAGAAAAAAAAAATTAAAAAAAGCCTGATTGCAATGAATAATAGTACTTTAGCTGTCAGACAATATCTTGAAAATAGCATTTTCAGTGGAAGAATCGCCATGAACTTTAGGAGCTTGGGATGTTGTTTCTTTGGTAATTGTTCTAGAAGAAAATCTGTAGATTTTTCATAGATAAGCCTGTTTAGCTTCAGTTGTAGCACTTAGTATTTCCAACACAGGAAGAAATTTGGCTAATTAAAGCATTACCTGCAGTTTCACTCATATGGTTGCAAAATGTAATGCATTAGTTGGCAAACTGTCTACTCCTGTATGTTGTAGATTCTCACGTTACAGTGCAAAATTGATATAAATGGAATAGATATTATTTTCTACTGCTCTATGTTTGCTTTCAAGTAGAGGTAACTGATTTCTTATAGGACGTGGTGATAGGCAACCAGTTGCGATGAAAAGTTGTTTCTATTAATTCTTTGAGTAAAATAGAATTTTAGTGAATTTAGGCTGTCTTTCACAAGGTACTTGAACACAAGTGAGCTGGACTGAGCTCACAAGATGTTTCTGCTAGACTTGATGCTTTTTACAGGTGAGATGAAGCAGTTACTTCACCAGTCAGACTAACAAAAGTTAAATAATTTATCTCCCACTGTACAGTGTGTGGAGTAGCAGCACTGGTGATAGCTGGAACAGAAGAAAGGCCCCACAGCCATGTGATCGACCGTACATTGACTGCATCATGAGCCCAGCGCTGTAACTGATGTCCTCCTCATCCTACCTCCTTCCTTCCCAACTTCCACAGTCTTCACTATTGCAAGAGAAGTGGCATTTTTGCACCTCGAATTGGTGGGATAAGGAAGTCAGTTGGAAGGATAGATGACTCCTTGCATAGGAGACTAGCATTGCTATTGGAGGAAACAGAGCTGAGAGAGATTGTGGATGCCCCATCCCTGGAGGTGTCCAAGGCCAGGTTGGATGGGGCCCTGAGCAGCCTGGTCTAGTACTAGATAATGGAGGTTGGTGGCCCTGCCTGCAGCAGGGAGGTTGGAGCTTGATGATCCTCAAGGTTGCTTCCAACCTAAGCCATTCTGTGATTCTGTGATTACTGGGAGATCCATAACTCTTTGGCTATGGTAGAGCAAGGGTGAGCCTGAGCTGAGCATCTTCGCAAAGAGCAAAATAGATTCAGCAAAGCTCAACTTCATTTCCGCAGAGCTGAAATGTCTGGCTTGCCTAGGCTGTACATTTGCTTGCATTTGCCCTACAGAAAATTGAATAATAAACCTGAATTGTGTTGAGATTTGACTTTTCTATAATGTAAGTACATGGAGCTACTATTTCAGAGAGCAGCTCTAGTCACAGAAGAGCTATTCACTCTAAAAGAACTATCAGTTGACTGTGACAGAAGCTTAGGCAGCTATGTATGTGGATGTATATAGATAGGTGTATTCTGGAACTGCACAACGTTTGTTTCAGCATGAAGAGTAAGACAAGCATCTGATCGTTAAGGGATATTACGTGGACCATTATAATTTTCCGTGGATATTAGGAAATCTTCTCTGGTTTGTTGAAATTGTTGCACTTGTTTCTTGCAAATGGAGTAGAAATTTGTGTTCATGTTTCTAATTTCCGTGTACAGAAATTAATCCTCAGAAGAACCTCCAAACTGTTTGGTATTTTTATGCCTCTGAAAGTTACGTCTCCTTTTCTAGTATTTGTGTTCGTGGTAATGAGCACTAGCCAAGTCTCTTTGACTCAAGGCTATATAAGACAAGATCATGCCATTTTTGATACTGTGCATTGTGTGAAAAGTTAATTTTATTTTGTTTCATTATTTTTAATTATTTACCTTCCCAATGAAAATTTACTTCAGAATCTTAGTTTTCTTGTTAAAAAGTTTCTAGTCTGGGTGATGTAGAAATAAGCAAAAAACACAAAACAGAACAAAACAAAAAAAAAAAACAGTCTTTAAAGGTTTAATATGAAGATTGAGTGACAGGAGTAAAGAATAACTTCTAAAATTGCAGTATTTTTGAACTGTTTTCATGACATTACTTCCACTGGAGGCTGATGCTTCTGAGTGCTTAGAATTGGCTGTGTTAGCTCTGTTGTTTTACAGCAGTTTATTCACAAAAACGTACAAACAAAATAATAAAATAACATCTGAGCACAAACACAAAGGGGGCAAGAGGTGTTACTTCTGAGGCAGTGGTAGTCTCTAAGGGCTTTCTTTGGATGCCGTTAGGTTAAGCAGAAGATCTGCTGGCAGAAGTTGCCCATGATAAGAGATGAATCCATGAATGGCCTACTGCTCATGGTTCATACGATTGTAAAGCTATATAAACACGATCATTCACCACTGTCAGAAATACCTGTGATGTTTTATGCAGTATTGCATGTGCACTTTATGCGGTACTGAGTGCAGCATCTCTTTTTTTCAGTCTCACTTGCTTTTTCCATGTATAGTTAGAATCCAAATAAACATCAAAAGGAATTGTATAGTGGTTTTACATCCTGCCTGCCTGTACATTTTCTGTGCATTAACATACAAGATTTCTGATTAAAATAAGCTCATCATGTTTTATTCTGCTATGATGGCTTGGGGATTTGGTAGCTGTTTCGTCAGCACGTACTGCACACATCTCTTTTCTCTTTAATAGACAGAGTCAAAATCAACTGATTTTAAATGCTGGGTACTGTATGACACTCCTGGAAGTAATTTCATGAATAAACAGAAGTTGTGGAACCTTTAGGACTAATTTTCCTCTTTTTAGACGTGGGATTAGCCTGGATGTTGCCTGCAGCAACTGTCTCAATTCCCTGAACACTGGCCCGAGAAGCATGTTTACCTCTGTGCGGGTCTGAATGCATTATTCTGCCATAGGCCAAAGCCCAAAACTTGTCATGAACCACTCAATTGCAGAACAGAGGTCCAAAACAGGAAACAGTAACAGCCGTAAGAAAGCACAGAGCAATCTAGACCACAGAAATATGTTAAACGACTAATTCTTGTTTTGTTTGTTTTCCAGCTGTATTAGTTGCTTTAATGCAAGTACCTGTTCCGTCAGATGACCTTGATTCACTAGTGGTCTGCAACAAGGTACAGTATTAAAGCTGTAAGTGTGGCTTTCCTTGTTTTTATCCTATGAAGAAAGTAGTTTACTGCTCACTTAAGATCTGGCAGTCTCACCATGATTCAAAATGAAAAGCTTGTCACTGTTCTAAATATTTCAGGTAAACCTGGCCAAGTCTGAGTGCATGTCAGATTTACACAGACTTGTCAAAACCATAAAGTTAATGGGCTGGAGAAGAAGAAATCTTCATAGCTGCATAATCTTGCTATGTGAAGATCTAACAGAGTAGAAACAATACTTACATTAACAGACATTATTTTTGATAAGACTCTCTCTTTAATAATTAACTCCAGCTGATAGAAGAAGGCATTCCAAGCCTGGAACCATCTTTCTTGTACTCAGGTCTGCTATCATTACTTTTCTCTTGATGTTGGATTACCGAGCAGTTAAAAAATCGGAAAGAAAAAAAAAGTGGTAAGAAGGCCAGATTCTTAAATCCAGAGATAGACGAAAACGTTAAGTGCCCTGATTTCTGAAATGCTGAGCCTCTGGCAACTTTCATTTACTTTAAAGGAAGCTGCCAGGGCTCAGCACCTGAAAATAAGGTCAGCTATTGAGGCACTTCACTAAGACGTGATGATCCGGAGATTATAATTGGGGTACCTCATACTGTTCCCCTTTGGGAGGAGAGAATATTCTGAACAGAAAAAATAGAGGCACAGCCTCACTCCTATCAAGCAGTGTACACAGGAGAAAGCAAAACATAATCTGAATGTTGACATCTGATTTAGTTTCTTGTATGCTAGGGTGTTTTTATTTGTTGTTTGTTTGTTGGTTTTTTTTTGGGGGGGGGAAGAGGTTGTTTTTTGTTTTGTTTTTGGAGGGGGCATGGTAATAGAATAAAACACAAAAACACTGAAACAGAAAAAGATAAATTTTAGCAATATTGTGATTTGAAAAGTCAGTTTTCAGACCATTACAGGGCAAGTTTCCCTTCTACAGGTTGGTCTGCCTCTGAAGGGTGATAATAAGCTGGAGGGAAGTTAACTTCTATGCAGGTAGATAGGAATAGGACAGGAGGATTTTAAAGTAAAGGAGGGCAGATTTAGATTAGATATTGGGAAGTTTTTTACTGAGAGAGAAGTGAGGTGCTGGCACAGGCTGCCCGGAGAGGCTGTGGATGCCCCATCCTTGGAGGTGTTTTAGTCCAGGTTGGATGGGGCTCTGGGCAATCTGATCTAGCGCTTGATCTAACAGTTGGCAATCCTGTCCACAGAGAAGGGTTGGAACCTGATGATACTTGAGGTCCCTTCCAACCCAAGCTGTTCTGTGATCCTATGGTCTCCATTCTTTTTCTTTTATATATATATATATGTGTGTGTGTGTGTGTGTGTGTGTGTATAAATTTGTCACATTCAAGTATAAATGTTGCAATTAGCTTTGTTCCTAAGCAGCAGGATGGATGTGAGATCAGGAGGCTCTATTAAAGATCAGTTTCCCTCTCTTAGCAGTCTCCTGAGGCTAAATGTAGTAGTACCATGATGTGTTCTGTTTGGGAAATTAAAGGCACTGAAAGTAGGGAAAATAAAAAAGAATTTCCAGCAGTCCTGTTAAACTGCATTTCTGCAACCTTTCATTTTCTTTTGAGCTCCAGCATGTATTTTTTATCAAATTTGTATCTTAATTTTGAGCCTTCTGCCTGTCCCCTGCACAAAGCTGTCCCATGGTAAATGCTGTGCTGGCACTCATGTTTGAACACTATATTCAAGAGTTCTTTACTGAACTGTGAAAATTTGCCCTAGGCAGACAAATGCCTCAAGGCTGAGCGGCAGAAGGAGACTTGAACAGTCGGCAGGGCTGTTTTATGACATTGTTTGTGTGTCCCCAAAGTGGCAGTTAGAGGAGCTTCATTTCGTGCTTTGCTGAAACACTCCAGAGTTATGTCCAGTTGCTCCAGTGATTTCAGGCGCTTTTCTGTCAACAAGCATCAACAAGCCCAGCAGGCAGCTGAGCCTACCTCTTACCTACCACGTGCCTCCCAAGCCTGCCTCCTACACCTCCTATCAGTGTGCTCACGTCTGCTGTGGCTTGCCATGAAGACCGTAATTTGCATAGACATACCTGCCAAGGAATATATTTTTCCCTCAGAAATTGATTCATGAGCTTGCTGGACTACTCTATGCATGTATGCTTGTATAGCTGACGGTTTTGGAAGTGAAAAAATCCTCCCCAAAAGCCAGACGCAGCTGGTAAACAGAAAGTAATGGAAGAAAATAGTAGACAAATTATTGTTTTATTGTCTCCTTTGTTTACTTTTCTAGTCTTCAGTCTAATAGCCTAGGGCTATGTTTTAGTGCTCTTGAATTCAATACCCTTGAACATTTATCAGTAGTGAGCAGGAGCCTCTCAACAGTCCCAAAGTTGTTTTACAGGAGTTGAAAAGCAGAGGGCTATATGAACCATTCCCTTCTTTAAATTAGGCTAGTTCCATTGTTGACAGCAATGGAAACTTTGTGAAAAGGTTCTATGGGGTAAAGGCAGTGTGAAAGTAGTAATGTGGTGGTTGTGCTTCTCCCAGTGGACAGCTTATAAAGCCAACTCCGATGCTATCTCAAAAATATGATGAAAATGGTCAAAAAAAAGTCCTTTTTATAGTTATGAATAATAAAATTCATAGAAGTTAAGAATTGACTGCATAGCTTAATAATGATAAATTATCAAAATTCTCTGTTTTGGTCCTTGTAATATAATAGCATGGTGTATAGTGAAACCATATTTCATGTCACAGAATTTCTACACAACCTACTCCAGTTCTGAACTGTTCTTAACGTAAAGTATATTTTTCATTATGCATTCATTATTTCTTATTCATTCACTTTTCACAACGTAAGAGGTATACAAAAACAGATTATTACAAATCCCAGTCAATATCTCTGATCTTCTCCATGTGCATAAAAAGAGTATGTTTTACATAAATATAATTTGCAGTAAGGCTGCAGTGTTTTCCAGCTGTCCAAATCAAATCTGAACACAAAATTCTGTTTAATATAAATTCTAGCAATCATTTTATAAGCCTACCACGTTGTTTTTAATGTTGCTATCTCAGCAGAAACTTATTGAAACAGATTTTGTGTCTGTGTATTTTTTAAAAACGATAATGGAAAGCAAGATACAGAAATATGTAAAAGTAGAACTGTAGCAAAGCAATCTTTTGTTATTCTTATCTTAATTTCAGTGCTTTGTTTCCTATTTCCAGTATCAAAGGCTGTTCAGAAGGAATGCAAGGTACACTGCTAATAGTATGTCGTTACATTTATACATGATAATCTACTAAAATATCGCTATTAGCCTCAAAAGAATGTGCTTACATAGATGTTTATATCAAGAATAACACTTCAGTTTTTACTGGCCTTGTACTCTAGGAAAATTTATCTTCATTAACTTACAATCCATAAAGATTTTCACAAAGGATGGTACAGTATAAAAAACTCCTCCTGTTGGGATAATTTGAAAAATGTTGTTAGTGATCTCTCCCAATGCACATTTGTGTTAGTTGCAAGAATGTGAATTAAAGCACACGGAAAACAGATGCCTGTTACATATAAATTCAGCAAAATAAATATGTGTTATATGCTGCCACCTTATGGTAGCATAAGCTACACAAGTCTTCATGTAACAACGTACTCCTCTACACGAAGAAATTATCAGAAAAATAGGTAATATTTTTCCTATCAATAAGATTGTGTAAAGTCAAACATTCTTGATAAATTTTGTGAATAATATAAGTGTGAAAATTTAATTTATAAAAAAAGATCACTGAAAAGGATTGCAGTTTATCCTTAACCTCACTTGATGTTGAAAATGTTGCACTAAACCTCAACATTTTTTATCCTAAAAGTGAGCATGGCAGTTGTTTACTGTCTGAAAGGTCATACGCGTGGGAGAATATGGAGATATAGCTATTTCTGGCAGATATGGATAAAGAACTAGTTAACAGATATCTTTGATGCTACATTTTGGACACGTTGCCATTCTGTCAACTGTTATGGACAGAAGGTGACCATGTTTATTATTGCCAACAATATCAGAATACATCTTTTTTTCTATGTATCTCCTTATGTCATTTTATAAACAGTAAAACCTTATTTCACAAAATGCATAGTCAAACTGTGAATATGTTGCTGTAGGATAAAGTGACTATGTATGTTCATAGAACACCTAGAAGGAAAACTCATACGGGTTTAACATGTGCTTTAGGTGTTCCTCAGCACTGGGTAGGCAGAAACTTGGAGAGAATATGGGGCTACTATAGTAACACAGATATGCCTTGCCCCATTCCAATACTCTAACCTAAGCTGTTGCCTTTGGCCCTACTCAGATGAATCTTTTCATTGGTCAGGTTGAGTTATTCCTGTGTTTATTGTGGAAGGGACAAGTGGTGTTCCTTAGGGGTCAGTACTGGGACAGTCAGATTGAGTGCATCCTCAGTAAGTTTGCAGATGACACCATGCTGTGTGGTGAGGTTTACACTCTTGAAGGCTGAAATACCATCCAGAGAGACCTTGACAGGCTGAGCATTGGGCCCAGGTTCAGAGAGCCAAGGTTCAGTAGAGGTTCAGTAGAGCCAAGTGCAAGGTCTTACACCTCGGTCATGACAACCCCATCATCAATGCAAGCTCGGGGATGGAAGGATTGAGCATCACCCTGCCAAAAAGGACATGGGGGTACTGGTGGACGGGAAGCAGGACATAATTAGCAGTGTGCCCTTTCAGCCCAGAAGGCCAACTGTATCTTTGGCTGCATCAAAAGAAGCATGGCTAGCAGGGTGAGGGAGGTGATCCTGCCCCTGTACTCTGCACTGGTGAGACCTCACTTGGAGTACTGTGTCCAGAAATGGAGTCCTCAGTACAGGAAAGACATGGAATTATTGGAATGCATCCAGAAAAGAATTATAAAAATGATCCAAGGGATGGGACACCTCCCCTGCAAGGACAGGCTGCAAGAGCTAGCGAGGCTCCAGGAAGAGCTGATTGTGGTCTTTCAATTCTAAAGGGGGGTATGAGAAGGAAGGTGACAGACTCTTTAGCAGGATCTGTGGTGATAGGACAAGGGAAAGTGGTTACAAACTTGAAGAGAAGATATTTAGATTGGACATAAGGAAGAAGTTTTTTACAGCAGGGATGGTGAGGCACTGGAACAGCTCACCCAGAGAGTTGGTGGGTGCCCCGTCCTAGAGACATTCAAGGTCAAGCTGGATCAGGCTCTGTGCAACCAGATCAAGTTGCAGATGTCCCCACTTGTTGCAGGGGAGTTAGATCAAATGACCTTTAAAGGTCTCTTCCAACTTAAACAATTCTGTGATTCTGTGAAAAGCAATTAATGATTATCTCTATTCTGCAAATCTGATGCCAGAATACTGCAGTGAAAGAGCAGTGGATGTACACCCTTTTGCTGTATATAGTCAAACTTTGTTACTTATTGAAAAGCAGTCTTAAGTATTTATTAACAGTTTCAGGTTTATTTACAGCACATAGACAAACAAACAGAAACTCTTGATGCAGAAACATTCCCCTGCTAAGTAATTTTCTGTTTGTTTACTTTAGTACTTCCAACAATATAAAACACAAAGCTCAAGTGCTCAGTTGATGAAGATGTCAGGCTGAAAACATAAAAGTTTATGTTTAAATGAATCTGAATCCATGTTCTAAACTCCAGCTGGAAATGGATTTCAAATTGACAAGTAAAACAGCTGAAAGTATTCACATTGCTTTGAAATGTCCAACTTTAGATAGTCTCAATAACCTCTAGACTCTTAAAGATAATAGGGTAGATAAAAACGGAGATCCTAAATTGTGCAGAGCTTTATACTGTAGATTATCATATAGCAATTTCAAAATCAATTCAGTGTTGAACAGGAAGCCAGAGTAATTCTGTCAGAACTCAGGTTTCATACAGAGACTTCCTTGTGCATGCTAAATCACAGCATCTGGATTTTGTATGCGTAGGAAGAAATTGCATTTAGGGGAAATATTCAGAAAGTCATGCAGTAATCCAGCCCTATATGCTAAGATATTGAGACAACATATGGTAGTGCATGCAGTAATGGCTTTTTGCAAGCTTTAGCTTCCAAGGTTGTATCCTTGACTGTTACTTACACAGTACATCAGTTTGTCTAAGGCAGTATTTCCTACTTGAAGAATCCAGCTATTATTTTCATTGCTTTCCTTGTATAGTTTTACCCTCCGATAGTAAGAGAAAATTTATTATCCATAATGAAAAGCTTGCATTTTCTTAAAATTAAATGCAAACATTCTCTCAAAGATGCTTCTGTTATAGAGCTTTTATTAAAGCTATTTTAGACAAGTTTGATGTTCAGCATATGACTTACTACAGAATTTTAAAGGTGAAGAAGACTTTTACAAGTCTTGACTAATGCTAACCAACTGACCAAAACAAGAATTTAACTAAGAAAATATAGAATTCCAATTGACTGATATAATTTCTATGACGTACTACCTTTTCAGTGCAATTTATTATAACTGTCTTTTGACATTTCTCTTTGGCTCCATTCAGGGTGTTCTGCTTCCAGTAAGTGAAGGTGGAATATACTGTTCCACTCACAAACATGGCTGAATAACTCCTTGTAATTAGGACACATCATACTGATGAAATCATAAGAAGTAAAATGCTCACTTCATTACTTCGTAAGCATTTGTCTGCTTTTGCCTCCATTTCTGTCTTGATGTTTGGAGTGAAGCTTCTCTAATAGGTTCTCTATCTAATTGTAAAACCACTTTCAATTACTTTTCAGAGCGATAGAGCTACTTGAAACTTTCTGTTGTTCTGAAAAGTGGGTATTACTTTTTGATCAAATTTAATTGTGCTTGTTTCTTAATGCACTTATTCCAGCTGTGTTAAGCACTACTGAATGACACTAGAAAAGCTGAAACATCTGTCCTTCTAAAGTACTTTAGGAACATTCAGTGTATGCAGGGCTCTTTTGTGCTTCTTTTTTTTTTTCAAGTTGTTAATAATAAGTTAGGAACTTATGTCTTGCACTTTAGAGTGACTATAGCAATTCTGTTGCGTTTCAGAAGAAATATGCATGTTTTTAGATGGCACTTAGAGCAGCAAAGACACACTGTTCTTCCTTTTTTCTTTCTAATGTTATGCTACGAAATTCAAATAGTAATCAAAAGTAGCAAACATGCATGGACAATTAAAGTCAGTATTACTTTCTTTTTCAGTACGTTAATATCAGTGAATTGTGTAGACTTCTACCTTCAGGTTTGCTCATTCTTCACAGAAAAACTGGTCACTGATATTTTTGTTTAAATCTCCTTTTAGAATTATAAGCAAGGTCAAAGGGGTCATTTATTTCTTTAAACTACTCGTATTATCGTAGACTATACCTCAGTTTGACATAAAAGAGGATGGAAGTATTCTAATGAAACACAAGTTTTCCTGGCAGTTCTGGAGGTGGATGGGTGAAAGTTTTTGCATAATCATCTATTTATTTTAGCCATTTCTTTCCATGCTAGTTTTTAAATGAAACTGGAGTTGAGCAGAAGGAATTAAGATACTCAGACTGTCTTTAAGTGACAGTGGTATATAAGCTGTATCACTTGGACATGGTGACATATTTTTTGAAGAAAAAGAATATTGTTTAAGATAAAGTGTTATTGGTTATGCCGCAGTATTCAATGGAACTAGAAGAAAATGCTAATCACCACTGAAATGACAGTGTGCAGTCCAATGTAGATCACTTACCATAGACAAAGGTAACAAGATCTTACTTTTTTTCTAAGAGCTGATATAACTGAAAAAGCCTCAATAACAGTGTTGATCAGACCCATAAATATGATAAAATAATACATGTGGACAGCAAAATTGTTTGTTGTGCTGGAATACCACCATTATCCTGGACCACAGAGAAGGATCTGTTCTACTAAACCAGACAATAGCAAGTCTGGATTTTCCTTCTTTTCCTCCATTTTATTCCATGATGAGAAGTAAATAATGGTGGCTCAGTGAAAAGAGCGCTCCTGTTTAGGAAAAGATGTTCGTTTCCCAGCTCTACAGATGAGTAATGCAAGCTGGACCGTTGATTTCCTGCGTCCCGGGGAAGTTCTGTATAGTCAACATATATAAAGTATCGTTTGAGAGAGAACAAAGGGGTATTGGAAAGACAGAGAGAGAGACAAGCCTCAAAAAAATCAGGCAGTATGTAAGAAAATGTACGACAAAACAGAAGGTGTGGCTCTGGTTTCTAACTTAAGAAAGCATAAATTGCAGTTGAGCAATTAAGTTGGCTTCCTTAAGTTAGCCTGTCCACACAAAGCAAAATTTGAATATCTTTTATGAAAAGTAGTAACATATCCTTATTGATGTTTTCTGTAGGTGTGTGTCCTGTTCTCGAATTGCTGATCTTAAAGTCTAGCAATGTGCAGACCTCAGTGAACTGACTCACTTGAAATACAGCGATATCCCCCTGGAATAAGTCTCTCACCTCAGAGACAAATTCTTTTGCTTACAACACTATCCTTTCATCAGTCTTGAAATCTTGATAATTTTGAAAATAAGTTAAAAATTGCTTTGTTCTATGCTCATTAAACTCAGTGCAAAATCTCACATTCTTTTCTTTATGTGCTGAGTCAAAGTAAAGATCAGTGATTTAAGCTTCATACCAGAGCTTCCTATTTACTTCTGAAATCTGTGTTCTATCAAATTTCAGGCTCTGCTAAACATGTGTTACAAAGGACTACAAAATGTGTTTGGACAGATAGACTTTAAGTAATAGACAGAAAACTAAGATGTTAAGGATCCTGAAACATACTGACAGATGGTGAGGTTAACTATATGCCCTTCCATGATTTCTTTTCATAGTGTCTTTGATGGCTGATGTTACTTCAAGACATTGTTTCCACCAGAGATAATGGCTTATGGCAAAGTGTTGTGCTGCGTTGATGGAGTTGCAGAGGCTGATGATCATATTGTCATCGAATGAGTAACTGTCATCCCTGTCTCTGTCACTCTTCTTGGTAACAACACTGTGTAATATCAGCATTCTCTTTCAAGGACAAGAATATTTTTAATTCATTTCATTCTTGCTCTGTACACCTGAATGTGATAGCAGAGATGAATGGCAATAATATACTTAAGAAATCTCTCTGTCAAATAAGCCTTGAAATAGAACATGGAATTGGTGGTATATGTCTTAGCTTCTTTGCTGGCCTGGATGAACAGGTGTAAAAATAACCTAGTTAAGCAGGTTATTTCACTCTCTGCTATTTACTTAATATTAAATCCTTTCATACCTCTGTTCATAATAGATTATGCCTTTTTCCTGCTGTTCTTAAAAATAATTCCCAGGAGATCTAAGGCATTACATAGAGGCACATTAGGAATTCTTATGTTGGCCAGTAAGATAATTACTTTGTCATTCCTCCATCCCTATGTTTAATGCAGTGGTTATGCATTTGTACGTTAATCACCATGAGACCTCAGAGCTGAAAACAAAGAGAACTGAAGAAGGAATTCCACTTAAAGTGGAGTATTGCTGTCCTTCCAGCTTTGGTTGCAAAGACAGACAGACATTAAAAGCTTGCTTTGAAATTTGTACATATTTTATGCTCACAGACCGGTCTATGGTTGGGAGCTATCTGCATAATGGAAGGAGTGACATGTTGGGACACAAAGATCCTGTTTCACCACTTAGTGCAAAGACAGTACAAAAGAGTGGGATGGAGTCCAAGCAAATGCCCCAGAGCTGCAAAGAGGAAACCAAATGCTGTGCACTGTTAACACTGTACTGACATGTTTTCCAATTTCTCTGAAATTCGCTGATAAACATGAAGTTAGATTATTTATTTAAAGCATCTAGTTAAAAATGCTGAGAGAGTTTACTGGTACAAATGTTAGAGACTTAAGAGCCAAAAAAGAAAAAAAAGAATTCACAGCATAACTTTTACTTTAGTAATTTAAAAAATCTTCTGCTATCATTTGTTCCTGCATCTTTTATTTCCTACCATCACAAAACCCTCCTCTTTCCTCTTGTGAAAATCTTACTAATAAGAATTAAGGAGAAAAGATTCTGTAAATATTGGATGCTCAACTTTCTCGCAAGGACCTCTGTTTCTTTTCCTTCCAACCATTTCCCTTACCACTAATAAAAGTTTCTGAGGATTTTATGATTAGAGCACATTAGTTGTAGTAGCTGTAAATTCTTTGCAAATGCGTAAGAAAGAATATTTTATGTTTAAAGTTGTTATTTTTTGTTGCGCCTATGCTACTTTTATCCCATGGTACCCTGCTAAACGACTGTACTGCTAACTAAATATTATCTAGCACTGCCAAAGAGTTTTCCAGGGAAATCAGTTACATCCCTTGGCTGTACAGATATCAGGTACTGCTGATTCATTTTTATCTCGCTTTTTTCTGTCTTCTCTCTTTCTGTAGTATTCAGGTCGTATCAAACGAAGAGTACTGTTGTCCATTCTCTTACTTTCAGATCCACAGTCTCAAATGGACAAACAGCATTATGTAAATAATAGGGAGTGTGATTTTTAAATGTCTAGGATATATATATATTTTTAAGGGAGCTGTCTTAGATTCATTTGTCAGTCTTGCAGTTTGTAGAATGTTGTCCTTTAGTTTCAGCTTTAGATTATGGTAACCATTTAATGCAATTCCCAAATCTTTCTTAAACCCACTCTATTAGTCTTGAGTTGTGTGCTTTCATTTTACCCAAGACTACAGGTTCTCCAGCATTTTGTAAGAAACAAAAAACGTGTTCTATAATGTCCATTTATTAGGATGGACTACTGGGGCCCTAACAGTCAA
Organism: Pavo muticus; assembly: GCA_016647715.1. Lineage (NCBI taxonomy): Eukaryota > Metazoa > Chordata > Aves > Galliformes > Phasianidae > Pavo > Pavo muticus. The sequence continues at coordinate 1,785,853 of JACDJE010000173.1, forward strand.
GGACTGTCAAGTTAGATGTAAACTAAAATTCGATTCAGTTTTGCTGTAGAAAAAGCTGCAATTATAAGATGCTGTACTTAAAGAATAGCTCTATTATTTGTTAACCTGTGAGCCACAGCAATCTATTAATGTCAAGCAATTATTCCATGTGGACAAATACAAGATTTACCCAGCTCCAGAACTATATACATATACAGAATTGCCCCAGCCCTAGAACTGTATACAGCCTCAGAATTTAGTGCATCCAAAATTCTTACAATCTACTGTTTGTGGTGCCTATTGTTCCCATGTGCACAAGCCTGGGGGAGCTTTTGTTACAGATGATCCCTTCATTCAAGCCTCTGTGTGGTGTACTTGGTGCAACCACTGAATTCTGTAGGTAGGATTTGCCCTGCTGTGAAGTAGCGGCTTCTCTTTGTTGTATTAGCACTGTTCATAGAAGAGGTTAAGCACAAGTAAAACATAATTTAATTTAATTATTTGTAGCATTCATTTTCTACATAAGAAAATCACTAGCCTGTAATATTATATATAAGCAAATATATTAGTAATATAGCCTGGGTTTTGTGCAGTAGTGAAACTGAACTGTAAACAAGAGGTCAAACCTTATCCATATGTTTGATTTCTGGAGCGTGTATGTTCAGTAGCTGCTTTCCTTTGGGAATGATAAAAATAATGGCACTGCTGAGCAGGTTAGAGGAGTGAAGCCAGTAAGTTAAAATTATTCATGTAAAGGTTTATTGAATCAGACTTGTTTTACTGCTACATAGTTTCCTAAATGTGTAGGAGAGGAGTGCAGGGAGAAGGCAGTGGAAATCAAAGCTATATCTTATTTCTCTTGAATGTTGAAAAAGCTTTATTATTTCAGTTAGAATATTGACATGAGTTAGAACTTGTACATAGAAGGACTAACCAGATTCTTGACTCTTGTGAGAGATTTTCAGTAGGGGAGAATTGGTCCAATATGTAATTTTAGAGGAACTTTATGAAACACTTTATTTTTTCCAGCACACATTTTTACTTTTTAATGTGTTGGATCTCCCTGTTCTGTTCTTAATGCAGCTTAAAAGCTTGTTTCATTATTAATTTCAAAAAATGAATCTGGTTGAGGTCATAAGGATTTGAAATATTGTGACATGGCTGTCACACAAAATTATATTTTTAAAGTTGGGAAACAATTGTTTAAACATCATTTAAAAATGCATTGAAAACCATGTGTTTTTCAGTTTCATTTTTCAATCAGGAGTAGCTGCAGTTGACTGTACAAAGATAGTCTGATTTTGGGTATTTAATGGGACTTTTAAGCTAGTGACGTACATTTTATGTGATCTTAAAATGTGTTCGTGAACCTTTGGATCGATTGTGTAGGTCCCATTGATGACCAGTCAAATTAGTAAACCAGCATGACTTTTAATGTGTCCAGTCTAAAGGAGTAGTTGTTACCTGTCATATTAGTTAACAATAACAATTGCCATTTGAATAAAAATTCATATAAATTACATCATAATGTGCAAATCCATTTTGTCCTTATGGATGTGGGTCTGTGAAACCCAACAGTACAGCAAATACTAACATTTTGCCTGTAAGTGTTCAAAAACATAAAATAAATGAGGCATGGCTATTGATTGTCTTTGGCCTACATTATCTGCACAGGAACTATTAAGAAGGCTTTTCTATCTTCCTTTCATGCCTCATTTTCTCATTCTATCTAATGAAGAGCTTCACTTAAGCTATAATGTGCTACTGTCTTGAAAGTACATTTTTATGGCACTAAAAAGCTATAGCTGTACATTATGGGCTTTTTACTGCAGTGTTTATTGCTATGTTGCATTGTATAGAATAGTAAAATTTTCTACCGCAGGAGTTATTTGTTTAATTAATTTTTACCTTTAAAAGATATTTTGTCCACTCTAAGGGCAGCTTGGAAACCTGACTTCAAAAAGCAGATGGTCAGCAGTAGCTCTGAACTTAGAACTGTCTGGAACGTGCAGTTGTAGAAGCTGCATTCTTCTTCCTTCGTAGGTGTTACTAAAATTTTACTGCATAGCTTAGTGAACTACAAGAGAAAATGCTCCTCCTGCACTAACAATACTTGATATAGCTTCTATTTTCTTGAAAGCTGGTAAAACTGAAAATCTTGTGGCAAAGCATAGTAGGAAACATGAAGTAATTTCATAGAAAAATCACACTGAAAATGAATTTGAAAATTAATTAAAGCATGAACTAAAATATTTGGTCAAAATGTACATGATATGAAATGGTTTAGCATTCTAACTGTTGGAGGTGATGGCAGTTACCCTTCAGAGACTATTTTGAGGTAATCTGCACATTAAGGACTATTGCTGTGGGATCTGTAATTTTTAGTGCTCCCTAAGTACCTATCTGAAGTGTCCTTCAGCGCTGAAATCTGAAATTTTATCCTATAACTGGCAGGTTTTTGCTAGAATTTGCAGGACTTAAGGACTCAATCTTTTAATCCAGCAGTGGACCTTCATCCAACAGAAAATTCTATAATGTAATACAAAATGAGTGAAGAGAGGTATTCAGAATTATAAATGAAGTCTCTTTCCTCTGTTTTTTTTTCCTCTTCGGAGGACAGATTTGGTGTTACCAGGTATTTATCAGCAGATTTTCTGTGTTAAGATAGAGTAAAAAGCCTATCTGTAGTGTTTGGTTGCACTCAGCAGATCTTGAAATCGAACATGAGCCTTGGGGTTTTTTTCTTTTGGACATTATAAAAATCCCATCTCTACACCTTTCTAAAAGGATGAGGAACAAATCTTCAGTATATTTCAGCTTTATCTGGAGCAATGTGATTTCATTTGCATTAGGCTGGTTTCTTAAGAATACAGATTTTAGGCTGCTGACATAAATCAAGGTCTCAGAAATTTGAGCTAGCTTCTTACCCAGGGCCCTTAATCGAGCAAGTTTCAGGTGCAGGCAAGACACAAAGAAAAGAGTGCGAGTCACTTATTTAGTAACAGCAACAAAATTTTATCATGCATAAACTTCCCATATTAAAGCAATATGGTGTTGGTACACATGGCTTTTCCTATATTTTCTTTCTAATGCTTCTTTGCTTTACTAGCAAGGCCGTGGACTTTTTTGGTAGTGGTTTCTTTAATACTGTAGAACCCAATGCTGAAATTTCCTGGATCTACCTGATGTATGCACATATGCATGACAGTCATATTTTTGGAGAACAAATTGAAAGGTCTTACTGCCACATTAGAGCTTTAAAACTCTGTCCTTGTAATGAGTAAGCTTTATGCATGTTCAGGCATAATACAATCATGAACTTCAATTCCAGTCTCACAGGTTCTGTTGTAGGTGAAGTTGTATTTGTTTCTCTGGTAGATTTTTATTACTAAGAAATGTGAAATAGTTGTATGAAAGGCTCTAGGATCCTGAAACTTCATTACAGCTAGGTCATCACTGGCAGATTTGTGTCCAAGTTGCTAAATTAATTCAAGGTGGAAGTCCTTTATGTCCCCAATGTTATCTGCACTTATCTACCCGAATAGTTTGTTTTTGCAAGTTGTATCAGCATTTCCTGTCTGGCTTGCAGTGGTGTTTGAATGCTGATAATCATTATCCTCTGAGTGTCAAGTTATGTACTACCTCAGTTGTCTCGCTTGCTCAACAAACCGATGTACTTATCACAGCCTTTTTCTGTAGATCACATTTCCTAAGCCTTTCACTGTTGTTTTTTCTTTCTCGAATTCTCTCTACCTTGTGCGTATTTTTCTTGCATTTTTCTTGCATTTCTTAAATACTATCAGGTGTCAATATATAGTGACAGCTATGTAACAAAAATAGTGCAAATTTAAAATATAAAATTTATAATAATATTTGAAGTTCAATTTAAATTTGGAAAAAATATACAGGTGTGTTTGCAGCTGTTTATTAGAGGAAATTCAGATACATGAAGAACAGAAAAGAACAGAGCTGGAAATGAAATCCTGCAAAAAATATCGCTGTAAGAAAGACCTATACTATAGACTACATCTTTCAGTTGGAGAACCATGCTGACTTTCTCTGATGATTTTCTCGTTATTCATGTGCCTGGAAATTGTTTTCAGGATTAGGTGTTCCATTGTTTTTCCAGGAACCCAGGTGAGGCTCACCAGCTTGTAGTTGCTTGGGTCCTTCTTGTTGCTCTTCTTGAAGACAGAAGTGGCATTTGCTTTTCCAACCTTTAGGCAGCTCATTAAATTTCCATGATTCATTAGAGAGTATCAAAAGTGACCTTGTATTAACAGTAGCCACCTCCCTCAGCACTCAGAAATGCATCCCGTCAAAGCCCTTGGATCAATCCATGTAAAATACTTCAGAATCTAGACTACAACTCTATCTGAAACCATTCTTAGCTTTTTCAGTTAAATACTTCTCTATATTTGAAATGTAGGCACAACTACTACACTGACTGCAGCAACTGCTAAAAGCTGAGGAGTACGCTCAGAAAATCGCTATTGCTAAAGCAGTTGAAAGCCTGAGACATCTCTGGGAAATAACTTCTGCAAAAATGCTCTGGTATCTCTCAGAGTTGTCACTAATGGGAAGTATGGGAAGCAAACATGAAAAAAAGAGACGGTAAATGCAAGATAAGCTTATTTTCCTCAGTGAACGATACGGCAATATGAATTGTGAATGAGAAGAAACTTTTCTGTCTTGTTCTGTCTGCCTTTTTCCTTTGAACATAGGTGTATCTACTCATGACTACTTGCACTAAGCACCCAACACTTCACTGTGTTGGAGACTCAGGCAGCATTTGTGCTTTCCCGTTGCATGTTCCTAAATAAACGTTCAAAAGCTATCTCCCAGGACATAAAGTACAGTGATGGGCACTTTATATATATAAAGTACATGTGTATATGTATATATATATATATAATGTATACACACACACACACACACATGTACTTTATCATATATATACCTGTTCAGTAAATGAGCAGTGTGGAAGTGCTTACAGCTGCCCTGAAGAGCTGTGGATGCCCCACCTCTGGAGGCATTCAAAGCCAGGCTGGCTAGGACCCTGGGCAGCCTGATCTGGTGGGTGGCAACTCTGCCCGTAGCACAAGGTTTGAAACTGGATGGGCTTTAAGGTGCTTTCCAACCCAAGCCTTTCTATGATTCTGTGATTCTATAACAATTCTGTAATTCTACGCTGAAGCTGGGAAGGGGCAGAAGTCCTAATGTTGTGTGTTACGAAATTTGTGAAGACAAACAACATGTAAGATACGAGTGCAGTTTCTCCTCCAATGCTTATCAAAATAGACAGTGCAGTTTTAATGTGATTGCTTGCGGTTGTGGCATTAATACGAATTCTTGCTGCATGTTTTTTCTTCCCATCGGTCTCCCCTGTGCTAGTAATGGTAAAAGCTTATAATTGAGACATTCCAGATCAGACTGAATGGGGCTCTGAACACCCTGATCGTGCTGTAGATGTCCTAGTTCATTGCAGGGGAGCTGGACTAGATGACCTTTAAAGGTTATTTCCAACTCAAATGATTCTGCGATTCTCTAATCTAATATCAGTTTTGATGAGTGCTCAAGCTCCATACTGTAGCATATTTTATTAGACCTCTTACTTAATGCAAGACATCAGTTGCACAAATTCAGACTGCATGTGCGTAGCTTCCACACCACTGTCTCACTGAGCTCCTGCTACAAATTCTCAGGTTATTCATTTATTTACTTACACTGGGACTCATTTAGTTTTATTCAGAAGTTATTTCCAAAGTGCTTGTAGTACACAAAAAAGCACTTATCAACAGTGTGTTGCCATGCAGATGTGAGTTTCAAAAAGTGTCCTTATGATGTAAGAGTATTATCTATGAGAGGGTTATAAAGGTTTCAAGAAGAAACAATTTTAATACAAAGAAAAGCTGTTAGCTGTCTAAAACTCCAGTAGTATGTCACTTTCCAACACTATTAACAAAAGCTCTATTTTTGAGAGTACCTTCACTGGTTTTGTTTCAGAAATTTCAGAAATCCTTACATCCGAAGCATTAATCCCATGGACAATACTCTTGAAGCTGTTTTCTAACAATATCATTGCCACATCAAACAGAAATTGACTTTTTAGTACAAGAAATCTCAGATATGGAGCCACAGTGCTTCTGAGTTGTGAAGGAATGAAAATGCGTTTCATGGTATTAAGTAAAAGCCTGTTTTATTACCGATAGGGTATCTTGTTTGTTTGACTGTTTTCAAGCTGGAGGCTGTAACTTTAAATTACGTTCAAAAAAGATCATGGCTTATGACACCTGGTAGCTACAAGTCATCTGATTCTACTATTAGAATTTCAGTGAGTGCCTACATGCAGCCAGTTTAAGAAAATAGTTAATTTCCAAGCTCAGTACCCTTAGGATCCATATGTTGTCTTGATTAAGTCATAACTTGGTTCTGCATTTCAGTCAGGTAGAGTCATACTTCCATCCTGTTATCTGAAATAGATATGTATGCCTGGCATCCCGTCAAAAAGTGTACCACCTATATTTAATGTAATCAAACTGATATTTCTTTTTGTTAGGTAGAACTGTGCTCCATTTAATACATATATATTGAAAAATCCATTATGACATTTATCTTCAGCTGCCGGTAAGACTCCAGGGATGTCAGGCAGCAGATATATGCAGATCTGTTAACTGGATAATAGCTTAATAGTAGATCTAGTGGTGATAGCTCCCATTTCTGCAGGTACCATCTTATTTTCTCTGTGGCACACAATTAAAATCATTTAAATCATTAAAAGCATTCTGTGATTACCCTGAGAAACGAAGTTTCTCTATAAATAGTCCCTTTGAAATGAATAGGTGCTGTTTAGTAAGTAAGACTAGAGATTGGCTCTAAGCATTCCTGGGTGTGATAGGATGAACCTGTATCACAGCATGAAAATTAAAACGCTCCACATTTCAAATTCTGTTTTGTTTTGTATTTTTTATTCAAGTGCTTATCGTGTCCTCAACTCTCTTGTCATGTTTCTGATTTGTAAGGTATTGCTGACTTCTCAGCTGAAAAGGCACTTAAATTTCTTAACAAAAATGTGATTTTCACCATGAGAATTTCTTTATTTGCCAAGCCAGGTGTTAATCTCAGCAGTAGTCTGTTTCCAGCATTGGTAAGAGAAAGTGAGGATATGTGTGTAAAGTGAGCAATGCCTTGGTAAACCTCCTAATTTCAAGAACATACAGTTTAAACTGAATGTTGAGCTAAGCTGGATGTCACCAGTACATTTAATAAATGTTATTTTTGATGGTCATTTGCATAGTCAAATGAATATGGTGTTTGTGTTCGGTCCTTTCTCATAAGCCGCTGTTCTAGTCCTTAATCAGTCTTGTCTGCACGTTTTTATGTAAGAAGATGAAGATAGTATCAATTGCTACTGTGGATCTGCGCTGCTCTATTTGTTCTCCATGATAAAAATAAAGGTCCTTGTAGTGGCAATTTACACTCTCATTCACTAAGGGTACCAAAAACTATTTAGATCATGAATAAAGTCTGAGCTATACTGATACACATCTTCTGTCTGGAATGACTGAGTACAGATATTTTTTAAAGTAACTGCAGACTATACTCCTGTCTCTTGACTCCATTGCCTTTTCCAACTCTGAGTTCTTTTTTGCTTTTATTTAATTACCTTCTGATCATAGCATGGCTCTGCTCTAAATCTGCTAAATTCCAGTCACGTATTAGCAGAAGATCTGGATCCGTTTCTATTTGGAAGACATGTGGTAAGTCTATTTAGGAATAAATGAACATTAATTGGCCTCAGACACATGTAAACTGGAAATTAGATATCTAATAAGAGAAAAACATAGTTCTGGAGCACAGTTTCCATCAGTCCAATTTGTCTGGAGACATCTGAATTAATATTTAGATAGACAACGGTGTAATATGATTGCCCAGACATGAGGACCAAAGGAGATCCTTCCCAGTATCATGTCTCTTAGTCCTCTAGGAAAATACAATGTCAGATAGTTTTTATTTTTGAATAGATGTTTACTGTGAAAGAGCTGAGTTGGATTTTTGTGATACCTGTTCTTTTGAAGGAGTAGAGTTTGAGAAAATGTCCTAATTTTTTGTGAAGTGATTGTAGAAAATAAAATTGATAAAAACAAATAATATAGGAGAATGGATATTGACTAAGAGTTACAAAGTTACTGAAATAGAAATTTGATGAACCACACACCACAGTAAAATAGCAGAAGAATCCCAAATAAATCATACTCAGCACTAGAATATAGGATCTATAGCACATATAATCATACACAATGCAGAAAAGGAAGATGTCCTTTCACATTCTAAGTTTGATTGTACAAATAGCGTAAGTTAGGTTACAGTTAGTGCTGTAATTGTTATGTAAAATATGTCAGGAGAAACCTCTATCCTTCTGTGTAAGCAGTCATGGTGTCTAAACTGTATAATTCCCAAAGACCTCTCACGCATTAGCTCTGACTGTTAGCATTCAAAACTTCTCCACGTTTATCATTTTTTTCAATGGTTTCTCCTGCAATTCGGCTGCCTCCATTATGTGGCTTCACTTTACATTGCAGTAGTAAAACATCTAGCCAACTTTGTAAGGCACCTTCTTTTAGTAAGAATATGCCCTTGTGAAAATGCTGCCAGTCTTCTGTATGGGTGTGTTGATGCAGGGGGAAGATTCTGTTTTCGTGTTCATGATACATATATAACTGAAATCATTACATGTGAGTTATACAAAATGATCTACACTTTCCTGTGTATTGTTGCTATACTGTGCTGGCAAGATATGAGGACTGCCTCCTATTTGTTATCTTGGCACATAATGTCAGAGGCAGATGTTTGTGGTATGGCATTAGGGGTTGAACCTTCCCACCAGTATTCCATTATGTTTTGTTGCTGTGTGACAGATGGCAGCAGAGGGGCAGTCTGACAAAATGGCATCTGACATGGAAGTGCGCATGAAGCAAAAATTACACACTGAAGGTGTGTAATTGAATTCCTCCATGCAGAAAACAATGGTTCCCTTTTCTTCCTTTTCTTGCTGAATGTTTAGAGAGACCAAACAGTGGAGCACAATGAGGTAGTAGGTGGTGCATTTCAAAAGTGATGACAGTGGCAGGAAGACAAGTCATATTCTTGATGGCCATGCATAGCTGTCGTACCATGGCAGATTATGACCAGTGAACTGTGTATAGAGCCGAATATCAGTTTCAATGTGTTGGAAACAGCAGTGGAATATTGGATGTTGGAATATTGCAAAGTTTGCACCAGTTGGTCCTACAAATGCTCATGCAGGAACTGGATCATGTCTTTACCTGTGACAAGACGTGGTGTCACTACTATAAGTGAAAGTCAAAATGGCAATCCATGGAGTGGCAAAGTGTAAATTCTCCCTTGAAGAAAATGTTCAAGACACATCCCTCAGTGAGTAAAGTGATGTGCACTGTCTTTTGGGACAGGAAAGGAGAGATTCCTCTGTATTTCCACAGTTGAACCATCAGCTGTGACCATTACATCATGATGCGGACTGAGCTGAAGGTCTGGTCTTCCAGAGTCAGAGAAGAAGACAACCTCTCTCTCACAACACAATAACGCCAGGCCCCATATCAGTTTGTAGGCTGTGGAGCATGTTGCCGATCTTTTCTGGACTGTCCTACCACATTCACTGTATAGTCTGGATTTAGCACCTTCTGACTTCCATCTGTTGGGCCAATAGAAGATGGACTGCATGGGCAACATTCTCCTAGCAATGTCACTGTCGCAGCAACTGTGAAACAGTGGGTCACCTCCTCTGGTGCAAATTTTTATGAGCATGGCTCTTTTATGGCTGGTGCAAATGCATAGCTAATGGTGGTGATTACGTTAAAAAATAATGTTTTGTAGCTGAGAATTTGCTCTATCAAATAGCGTTATTGTGCTCCTTGAATCCATTGTAATTCCTGTGGAAATAAATAGTAGGCATTACTTTTAGAGTGACTGACATAGATGCTTTTTTCTTTTAATGCATTTTTGTAGGCAGACCTCTCTGCTTAGATCGTAGACCAAGATCAGGGAATACAGAAGGATACACTGTCCTACTGTCTTGACTAACTGTCCTCAGTGAAGAGCTATAACTCAGTATCTTTGTTTCTTCTTCCTTCCCAGTGAGACAATAATTTATGATTGAGCCTACTCCAATGTCACCACATGTGGAATGAAGCCTGAAATCTGCTTATTTCATGTCCCTGATTCTTCAGAATGAAAGAATGCTAACTAAACACTTGAATAGTACTGTTCAGTCCAAAGTTATGTTTTGCTTCTATGCTTTTGCTGCCGCTTCTCCTATTTTATGACGGTCCTATTGTGTATCAGTCCCAGCTTGGTCCTCAGGATTATTCCAACTTCTTTCAGGATAAATAAAGTAATGCTCATAGCAGTAGGTTATGTTTACAAATGCCAGTCTGAGAATATTTTTTAATTAGACAATTAAAACTTAAATAACAGGAAATGGAGATTGGAAGGAAGAGTTCAAATGAGGAAACAGCTAGACAAAGGTGTTGAATACTATGTCAGGTAAATCAAGTTCAAAGTTTATTTTAGCAGTAGCTCTGTACGAATAGTCCAGGGATGCAAATGATTACTCCTTGAGACATGTAAATATTTTAGGAAGAAATATCAAAGGTCTTGACTGCCTCATCCTCAAATCCTTAAAAACAAGTACAAGAGTTAAAATGCATCCAGTTTCCATTAATTTTGATTTTTACTCCAGGGCTGTGAAATTTGTTTTTTTTCCCATCTTCCAAACTTTTAAAATAGAATTATATAATGAATAAATAAACAGGATAGTTCTATTAGCTAAAAATTCCTGATGACTTTCAGGACTAAAATACATTCAGATCATAAGTCTTTGAAGAAGGCCATAATAGTTTACATATGCTGTGAAATAGAAAGTTATATGTTAAAGGAGCAGTCAATTTCAATTCCTGTCACAAAATGCGATTTCATTTTTTTAGTTACCGAGATTTATACTGAAAAACTACAATAGCTCTGAAAATAGGTTGCATATCTCACAAGACAGTGTTTCCATTGAGAAATTTGGACATGTTTTGACTTAGTCCTGAGTTTACAAAGGAAGTCTGAAATGTCTGAAGCATCCAAGTCCCAAGTGATTCTCAGTAATTAGTACAAACAAACAAGCAAACAAAAAAGTGACATAGCATAAGTAGATGTCTTTCTTCCTCTGTCGTTTTCTTTCGGCTTCTCATGTAGATGAGTTATACTGCCTTAAACTCAAAGAGCAAGTCAACTACCACTCTCTCAGTGACAATTCAGACCAGAGGTATTCTTGCATCTCTCTCCATTGAACCTTTTTCTTTCTGTGCAAATACTGACCTTACCTTTGAGATATCTGTGTTAAAAGACAAACCTTTGAAAGAGTGTTAGTGTAGTTAGCACAGAATTAAGGTGATGTAATTGTACATATTAAATTAGTAGTTGTAAGTTTGCCAATAAATTTGCTCGGATATTAGAAAAAAATAAGTCAATATGAGTTCATCCGACTCATCTGCTGAGAGATAAAATAAATAAGATGCTGGCCACTGCACCCTAAAAATGCTAGTAAGTCTCATGCATCAGTGTATATGTGTAAGTGTATATGTGTATGTTGAACTTCACTTGTTCCTGAATTTTCTGCCAGGGTAATTTGAAGTAATACACTGCTTCCTATTTTAGGTGTGTAAGTAATTAATATTTGCATTCTGAGGTCACCATGACTGCCTCTTGATCTTTGTTATAGCTGAATTTAGCCTGTGTTCCTTGGCTTTCTTCAGTGGATCTCCAAAGTATTTCACAAGTCAAGTGGACATTCTTATAGCCCTTCCCAACAATATGCTGTCTTTATATATTGCAGATTAATATTAGAGTACTCCTAAGTATTACACATCACGCAGTATAATTCATCATAATACATTACCAGGAACATTATTTAAAACAGTGCGCTCTGAAAATAAAACAGAACAGTGGTGAAATTGAATAGTATCTCTTGTTTATTCCAGTAATAGAATGTTCTCAAAAGCTAGTCATGAAACACAGAAATTATTCTCTTAGCTTTGATGCATTCTAAGTAGGTATTATTAAGAATAGATTCTTTAATAACATCAAATTATCCATTGACCTAGTAAATATCAGTCATTATAGTAAGGATAAAGTGGCTATTTTTCTGGCTTTAAAAATAGTTTGGCAGGAGAAGCTATTCTGTCATATAAATTTGGACTGGGGCAAAATTTAACTGAGTCATTGTATCTAGATATAGAAGCAATAATATCTAAAAATGGATGGATATCCAAAACATATCATGTCATAAATAATGATTCTGAGTGATGCCTCTTTCATCTTTCATGTTTGAATTTGCATTACATTACAAATAGCACCAAGGTAAGAGTTTAAGACATGAGGTATATATATTGTCTTATGACAGCTAATTCCTGAAGAGGAATTCAAAGCAAATAGGTACAGGGATGGCTTGCCCTTACTTATTTGTGTTAACTACATAAAGTTACTTAAATGCTAGCTCTCAATTTACGTTCTTTAACAAAATATATGATGGGAACATGTTTTTCAGTATTCAGCTCAACCAATCCCTGAGCAAAATGATCTGAATTCAAGTGCTGACCCTGCAGAGAGATATTATTCTAGAGACCTCCTCAGGTCTTTTCCATCCAGTTATTTTGTGACTTCATTATACTTCACTGGAAATTTCAGAAACTCTGATACCATTGGTCCAGTTCTGATTGTCACTCACAATCCTTTGGCTTTAAAAAGCTGTTGGACAACTGAATGTAGGGAGCAGAGAGTCCTGTGGTACAAGCAGCTTTCTAGCCTGAAGGCTTAAGGACAGAAAGTCAAGAGCTAGTATTAGGATTATTTACAGAAAGAAACTTCAGGTTCTTAAGCCTCTCATTAATTTTTTTCAGGAAGTCTAAAGTTTGGGAGTAAACAGGTAAGAGCGCACTGGGAGAAATGCTTACGCTAATTTTATTCACTTTACTCCATGTTTTCAGTGCTTCTGCTCTTAGTTTGTATGGTTTCCCTAGTATTATGCAAACAGGCATTTGCAAAAAAGAACCTTTCTCCCTGACTACTCTAGCGTCTCTAAATACTAAATTGTAACTAATCTAAGCCTGTCCTGTTGAGTGAATTATTCCAGGAAAGAAACGTCACTCAGATTATTTTAAGTGTCTTGTCCATTAGATATATTACTTTTTGGCGACCTATTCTAATTTTGTATACCACAAGGCTTCTGTGTAAAACCAAAGTATTAATGTTTGTTTCAAGTGGAGAATCCAAAACAGAGTTATTTTCAGAGTACCTATCTTGGTAGTAAGTCATTCTTCCTGAGGCCATACCCTAGCCTAAGTGAAAAACATGGAAGCTTACTTTGATATCCTGAACTGAATATCTGAAGTGTTAAGTGTAACTCTATGTATTAACTTGAAGAATGATACTACAACTGACTGTATAACCAGAAGAAAGGGAATTTTTAGTGAAGAATCACTGCATGATTTTTTGGCTCTCTGGTGTTGGAGGCCAGGTTTTTTCTTTTGTTTTATTAAAGCGTGACTGGAATAGTGCATTTTAAGCTCTTCCCCAGATAATACAAACTGGCAGAAATAGCAAGTAGACTTTGGAAAATAGCTGAGACATTCAAGAATCCATGCATTCTTACAATCCGTATCGGTTCATGACAGGGTTTACCTCCTGCTGCATATGACTACTAGAGTTCTAAAGCTTCCATTATGATTTACTGAATTCCATAAGTAAAGGGAAACTAAGGAGATATATTATGTAACACATTACACTGCTTGTTCTTCTGATTGCTTAGTGGCAGTTTGTGGTTTGCTGTGTTCTTAGTCTTGAACACAAATATAATGAAAAGAGAGCATGAGCTGCTATATTAGTCTATTGAAAGATTTCTGACCCTGTTAATCAAATTGTTTTATCCAAAGACTTGAATGCCATTGTTTTGTTTTGTTTTAGTTTTGGTGGGTTTTTTTTTTTTAGTTGTTGGGGTTTTTTTAACTGATTTTCTTTTTACCAGGTTGATATGAAGATAATAGTCTGGAGTAGAGAAGTGGCAGAAGATTCCCACCAAAAGAGTGAGCAATGAGCCACTTCAACTTGGTAAGTTTCTGCTAATTTTCGTGTTTATTCTTTTCTGTTCTCTGATAATTCTTGTGACAGTTTTTCCATCAGTGGTCTCATTTATATTTGCTGTAACATCACAGCTGGTGTCGATTTTTATTCTTGGTGTCTGTATTAAACTCATAAACTTTGGCTTCTGTGTTAACAAAGCACGAGTACTCAATATCTCACGATCCATTTGAGATGCAGTGTTGTCACGTTCATTTCCAGTCCTCAGCTGATGCAGCTACCACAGAAAATGGTTTTCTAATCCTTCAGATATGTTCACAATACTCCCAAATTTTGCCCACTCATGTCAGGACTAGATGTTGAAATGTTGAAAATTTTATAAGCTGAAGAGTTGGCTTTTAAAATCTTAGTGTCTTTTTTTATTCTAATTGCTAAGGTTTTGGGTTTTTTTTATCAAAAAAGCACACTTTTGAATTTTAACAATATTGCTGTAGAAGTCAGAAATATATTTTTAAAGCATTTACTTATCCTAGTCTTATTTTGAAGAATGTTTGTTTCCAGTGAGTTGCAGTTTTATGATAGAGCAGTCATTATTTTTTTTCCCCTAGAAGAAAAACAGAGCAATTTTAGCAGAGGGATCTCTTTGGGGAGGAAAAGTAGTTAGAAGCATTTATGTGTAATAGTCTCTAAGACCCCCTCATGGAATAGAACTAGTCCTGATACTGTTTATAAGCTAGCACATTAGTGAAACGCACAACCTTTGAATAATAAAGTGCAGTACTGGGAAGTTGGGAGGTAGTTTTAGAAATTCAAGAAGAATCCAGATGAGCTGCAGCATTTAATAGCACAGCATTTCAAATTTGTAACTTGAAAATATAAAAAAAATGGTATTGGAACCTGGCAAAGCATAAGGTATTGCTTACGGCCTAAGAGTGGATGTACAGAGATATCAAACTCACCAGCAAGAAATATGTAAGGAGTTGTACTCTTCCATCAAAAAGTGTTCTCATCTCCATTTAGGTATGTGTGTATATATATTCATGTATATATCTGTATACAGAGATTCTATTGATAAATTGATGATGTAGATCCTCTATTTAAAAGAAATGCAATAGATTTTGGAGTTTGACTACTGTATCAGCAGTGACAATTCATCAATTGTGCTTCACCATTACACTGACTTTGAAAATATATCAGATAATAGTGAAGAAATAAGGAACTTCTTCAAAAATTAAGTTCATTTATTGTCTGTGATCACTGGTGGGAGATAGAGACATAGGAATGTTAATGATAGAGAAACACAAGAAATATGGCTTTATCCTTCAGGATTGAGATTTCTTTTCGTACAGTAGGAACTTAACTGACCTGTTAGATCAATCCGAGCTAAATAGTAAGTCTGCCTATGCTGACTCAAACCATATCCTGTCCTATCTTCTCTTTTTGAAGCACTCAGAATCTTTTCTAGATGGGTCTCTAGAATCCCAGTTGCACTGCATGCAGGTGGTTTTGTTTCCTTCTTACAGATTTGTGATGAAGTTGCTAATTCTCGGAACTGTGAATAATAGGAGATAGTAGTACACTTTCACTGTACTCCTTGAGATAAAGTGGGCATATATTAGTGCTTTAGTACCAAGAGGTTTGGCGAGCAATGCATTAGGCAGAGTCCTGCGAGGAGCCTGCAGAGCTGTGCTGTGAGCAGACTCACGCACATTTCCTCAGCACCGCTCCTGTGAGTGTCAGCGCAGGGCACTTCAGCCCACAGTTGGGTGATCCCAGAATGCTCGCATTGCACCTACATGCAAGACAGAGCCCTGCCAGTGTCTTACTGGCAAGGGAAACCTCGCTCCCTGACATGGAGCCCTTCTGGGGCTTACATTCTTTGCAGCCGGGACTGCTTACCCTCCATGCCTTCAGCACAAATGAGCATTGCTGAGCAGCTGCAGCTTGAATTTACTGCTTAGTCTACTATGGACTACAGCAAAGGTAGTTTTGGGTTGGTTGCATTTCCCTGATTTTTGTTCTGTAAGCTTAGACTTGCCTTGGTGCTCAGTAGGATTTTCTTGCCTTAAGATCAGCTCTTCTAAGTCGTGTTTCAGGTATCATAAAAGTCAGGTATTTTCACCATGTCTGAAGCTTTTCACTCTCAGGGAAGCAAAGTACAGTGTCTCTTTGAAGAAACGGGAAATTGCGGTGATTCTTGTAATCAAAAGAAATGATTTTCAAGGGTCATATTTACCTGCATCAGTCTTTTTTTAGGGTACTTGTGTTTCAGAATCATTTAGAAGACAAAATATTTTCATCTAGTATCATTTTAATCTTCTGAAAGCTTTGTCTCATATGCAATTATTAGCAGTACTGATCTAGCTGGCATTCTCCAAAGCACTTTTTAGATTCCAAAATGTCTTTCTGGACCCTGTCACAGTGGTTGTGATGTGTAGTCTTATGATGTCACAGAATGGCTTCACATGGTTACATCCCACATGCCATGAACAACGGTACAGTGTCTTTGGACAGCATGAAATACTTAGCTCTCAAGCAGATGACCACATTGTTCATAGGACACAGCTTATCACTGAACAAGGATAGAAGGAACTAAGATACTGATATTTTCCCTCTGTATTACTGCAGATCAGCAACATTAGTAGGTTTTTTCTGTCTCTTCTGTTGCGTTTTTTTTTTT
>JACDJE010000173.1:1806794-1820040 GCA_016647715.1 Pavo muticus
TAGTACCATTCAAAAAGGACTAAGGTCCAGGAGATTGTTTTTCTTGACTGTTAGAAACATAAAGTTTGTTTGGTGGCAAGAGTCTTTTGTGGTCATTTACAGAAAAAAGAAAAAAGAAAAAAAAAAGCAACCTGGTTTTTGTAAGGTACAAAGAGTTAATTAAGGGATTCAGACCTGGGAGATTATCAATGGACTGTAAGCGGTTCACATGTTCTTAGGTACTGAGATTTTACACTGTGTAGGTGTTAAAATGAGAGCTGTTGATTAGCTACTTAAAATCTTTGATTTTGGATACAAATATTTGAAAATCTACTTCTATACGCTGGCCAGAATCCTTTTGCAAGTCTGAAGTTGAGCTGAAAATACACCTCCAAACTTTTACAACTCCCTCTCATTTCTGTTTTCAGTCCGGTTCTTAATATCATCGTTTCCAAAGGCAGTTTGCAGTAACTTTAAAAGTAAGCAGTATAATTGTTTTTGTTTACAGTTATACTTGTTTGTGGTTTTACTTAAATGAAAACAAGGATGACCTAATGGATGTAATTTCTTTTTCATTTGCCAGAGCAGAAAAACAGAGTGCTGCCTTAATGTCAGAGGTACAAGGATCAAAGCAATAATTCATTTCTGGTTTAGCTTTTCAGAAGTCAAACGAATTGCATAAGAGATAAATTTGGCCAATTACTATTTCAAGGAAACATGGGGTAATTTGATTAAAGAGCTATCTGACACCCCAAAAGTGATTAATTACTGAAAAAGTACTAATCTTAAAAGCATTGCTTCCAATAGGTCATGGAATATGTAGAAAGTATTACTAATGACCTCTTAAGCTTTTACTTTTAGCTACTTCAAAATACCATCTAATTTTTCTCACTTATCTTTTCAGTTCCCGCCTGTATGAATAAATGGTGATTCTTTTTCCTGACCTTGATCTTCTGTTGGCATTCATAAAATACCTATCATATAATAAGGAATTCATTTGCACTTGTAATGGTGATTTATAGTCATTAGTTTTTTGCTGTCACTGTGTTCTTAAGCACGTTAATTGGAATAGGAAAAAAAAATGGTGGTCTGGGGAAACTGTATCAGTAAACACTATAATTGAGTAGAATGTTTTATTTGTTTTTGTAGCATAGATATCCACTCTCAGTTTCATAACTATTTTTTCGGCTGTGCTATAATATTAAGCATTCACAGAAGAACTGACAGCATTTCATCTTGAAATATATCTGTGGCCTTTTTCCCAACATACAAAGAAGCTATATAGCATTACTCCAGCAAGCAGTACTGTCAAGGCTTCTTCTTGTCTGTTTATTCCACACTCTGTACTGTTAAAATAGAAGCAGTAAAGCTAGCTGTCTTCCCAAAGGTACAGGCGATGTTTCATAAATATCATTTGCATAGGAAAAGATCCTGTCATAGGAAGTGCTGTGCTGAGATATGTTTTTATTTATACTCCGGCTTTTTTGTCTCATTCTGATGTAAAAGGTTTTGTTAGTATGAAAGTTTTTCCCAGGACCAAGCACTGCTGGGGTTTGTTTGAGTAACGTGCAATTGTGTCCTGTCTTCCAGTGGGATAAAGTGTAAATGTGACTCAACAAGTGTAAAGGTTATCCATACTATTGTGTCTGCTTTCCTCAGCTGAAGAGTGCAGATAAGTCTACTTGACTATTACTGCACTAATTATATAAAGGTATGTCTTCAAAGTCTGTTTCATGTTTATTCAAGGCTAGCATGTTTATTCAAGGCTAGAATCTGAATCTTCACTTCATGTTCAAGAATATTTTTATTCCCAGATCAGTAAACTGAATGGTGTAAAGTACAAACGCATTCCTCTTCACATCTACGAACCATGTTTTAAAGTTTTTTTCACTATAGCAGGTACAAAACCTGTCTATTAGCACATGACGCCTGCATACAGCTAGTATAAGTTATCCGTTTAAATATCTTCTGAAAAGCTAAGTCAATATAGGTGAGTAGCTCTCCCATCCTATCCTTTAATGTACATCTCTAGGACTTTTTCAGTCATATTTTCATGTTTTAAAAGTAGATCTGAAGAATCCCTTGATTTCTCAAATTCTTCATTATTTCTGTTTTATTTGTATCAGTTTTCTCTAGCTCTTTCTGAGTCATCTCTTTGGCAGAGAAAGTTTTATAAGATCACTGGGGGACAGATTGCTCTCTCATTGGTTAATTTGGTAGACGGATAAAAAGGTGTTTTTAAAAAGCTTTGCAAACAGTGGGTGTGGGTGGGTGGAGAAGTCATGAAAGATAGGGAGAGTTCAGGAGCTCAGAAAGTAGGGCAGTTCAGGAGCTCAGAAAGTAGAGAATGGTGTAGCAGGACGAGGAAGTAGAACAGAGTAAAGCTGAAACAAGTGTAAGGACTAGACTGGTAAAAATGATACAAAAGTAATGAGTAAGGAGGAAAGGAAAATCTTAAGTTAGATGGCATGTAGTATGCCTTCAGTATCTGCATATTCATATCTACAGCTGTGTTACCAATCTTATCATATCTTAAATCAACTTCAGTTGTGTAGCAGCATTTATCTATTCTCTGATTAAAAAATAGGTCCAAAATCACAATGTCCACCACCCAACTTTTGCTGAAGCTGCAAGTTAACAAAGAAGACATGTCAGCATTGCCTTCCCCTAATGTCATAAACGTATGATTATCTTCCCACCAATAAATATCTTCAGTTTTGGAACACCATGCAGATGTGTTGTTATTAAGTGTATCCAATATTAATTCTTGGGCTTGTACAACTGATGCTGGTTTTGAAGGGAGATTTTGTGGTGATGACATGATAGGACAGTGAGCTAGGTCTCCTGAGATTTCCATCAGACTGTGGAGCAGTTATTAAGAGAAGGTAATCTCAAGCATTAACAGCCCAGAAATGCAGAGGTAACAATCTTTATGCTAAAAGCCCACTGAGAATTGCAGTTCATGAAGTGTTCTTTGTCTCTTTCACCATCCTTTTATATGCAGGGAGCAGAGGTTGCTAAATTTTCAGAGCCCTTTTTGTCAATCTCTTCCTCCAAAAGTCCTTAATTAAAGCTCTATAGAAGCAGATGTGATTCAGGTGAACTTTTACTCTACTTTTAAGAATTTCTCCGTATTTTGCAGGATTTGATTTAAACCATCTAACCATGTTCACATGCTTCAATATTTAGTTGAATTGCATGCAGACTTCACCTGGCTTTGAGAAGTTTTAACCATTTAATTATATTCGGATATATATCCAGATTACATTCAGTGATGCCCGAAGACCAGAATATCCCTTAAGAGGTGTCCAAAGTTTATTTTTCTAATGGATGTTTTCTAAGTGGGAAGCTTTCTATTATGTGAAATTGCAAAACCTTTAGGCTGCCTATTCTGGTATCATTTTTGCCAGAAGTATGCTTAGTAATGAAGTAGAGGAAGGCAGCTCAGCACCACACAGCTGTTCACTTACTCCCTTTCCCAGAAGGATGGGGAAGAGAGTTGGTTAAAAAAAATCAACAAAATAAATATATAAATAAATAAAAACTGAGATAAAAATGTACTAGAACAGAAAAGAAAGAGAGAAGGAACATAATAGTAATTACAGTATAGTATATATGTACAAAATAAGCAATGCAATTGCGCAGCAAATGTCCGCCCAGCCAACTCCCCACAGTTTTATAGTTTTCATATTGTGTCATATAGTATAGGACATCCCTTTGGCAATTTTATGTCAGCTGTCCTGGTTCTGTCCCCTTCCAGCTCCTTGTGCCCCCCTAGGCCCCGTGCTGGCAGAACAGTACGAGAAGCTGAGAAGCTGAAACATGCTTGACTCAGTGCTGCACTGCTGCAACAACTAAACCATCAGTATTTTACCAACACTGTTTTTCTTCTAAAGTCAAAACATAGCATCATGCCAGACACTATGAAGAAAAAAATCAACTCTACCCCAGCTGAAACCAGGACAAATAAGAACAGCTTGAGGTAAGCTTCACGTAGCCATTTAGCTGTTCGATACATGGAAGAGAGCAAATCGCAACACATGAAGCGGTAGGTTAGGGTCCACAGTCTCATTTCTGAATTTAATGTCCATTGTATAAAGGTATAAGTTCCGTAACTTCCAGTTTATTATGTATTATTTTACAGTTACTGATGCTAAACATATAGATGTAATTGTTGTATGCTTGAATGACTTTTGAAATACTAATACCAACAAAAAAATAAGGCCACCCTGTATAGATTTTATGTAGTTCTGAGACAGTACATCACTCATTCTGGTAGAAGTCATTTGAATATATATAGAGAAACAAAGTCCTGAGAGACCTTTATATTAAAAAATATTTTTAAGTTTGAGACTTCAGACATATGCTGCATGAGCCAAGTTTAAAGGTGATATACTCTTCTTTCAGAACATGCTTATCAGTTCATAAATTTATGGTACAACAGCTTTCCCAACAGGTTTCTCCCTACCTAAAGGAAATCCCCAAAAAACACTGCTCACAATCTGTAATTATGGTCCTATTTGTAATTTTCCATGTAAAATATTCTTTTCTAAATATATCTGTTGTACCCTGCCTAGATAGTTAATTCTTTTCAAATAGAATGCTTGGCTGAGTTATTAATCAAAATCTATCCCTACAGCAACCATTTCTACAAGAAAATAAAATTAAAAGTAATAAAAGTACAAATGAAAATGAAGCTGTAATATAAAAACTGTACACAGTGTTGATCTTTCTGATTCTACCTGACAGGAAAAGGTTTTATTCCCAGCACTACTGAATAAATTAGTTCTCTGGGTAGAAAGATGATAGCATTGAAGACAATTGCTGACAACAGTAAAGATTTAAGTTGATATTTCATAATTTAAGATGCTTAATTTATCTTTTGGTTGAGGTTATTATTCAATAGTTTTATATATATATATAAAACATTGTAATTAAAGTAACTTACTAGTTTACTGGCACATAGCTTAGTACTAGATGTAGCTTGTTCTTTGTTGAAGAGACACAAAGTACTTTTCAACTGACAGATGTATTCGCATAAAGAAGGGAAATATTTTTCCGTCTTGATGATAAACAAGTCTATCTGTCTGTTTCTAGCCAAAATATTACTTTCACTCGTTGGTGTTTTCCATCAGTTTTGCATGAAAAAGCTGCACCATAAGATATTTGCCTAAGCTAAATATAGTTAGAAAAGAGACTGAGAAATTTTGCAATGTCTACTCCAGGACAGAGAAGAAAGGTGGCTTGGATTAAGCACTCTTTAAGGAGAGATTCAGTATCAATTTAATAAGTAATTTCCATGATGTTTTCTTTTGATTTTTATCATTTGCAAAGGATAATTTTGTGATTTTTCTGTTGTGATAATTTTTTTTTCTAACAGCTGTGGAAATGCAACTAATAGCAAATATATTTTGTCTTGATCCTTCACCCTCCCTTTCAAAAAAAACCATGAGTGCTTTATTTATATCATATTGTTCCTACGGCATACTGCTGTAAAGACTAAGGGAGAACAAGAAACTTGAGGCTGCCATCCATATGAATAAGCAGAATGAAAGTCATTGAAGTTACATCACTACTGCATAAATGGAAACACGAGTGAGTAAAGAGAGAGAACCATCTCAGCAGCAGGGAGAGCTCGGATATCTGTGCTTAGGACAATCCAGCAGGAAGGAGAGAATACGTTTTCAGGTACCCCTCACCTCTTTGGGCTTAGGACTTACATTACAGGATACTTTTGCTTACTTAATTGAGCACTTTCTGCTAGACAGAAAGTCTGAGAAGATGTGGGTAGATGAGAAGAATGTTTTCACCAAGTGCTGGAATCCTGAAGGCCTTGATACTGCTGTCCATCTTTGTGCTCCTCATAGGTAGTAGACATGCATTCAGCAAGTTACCTGACCCATTTTTTTTTAGTATTCTCAGTATTAAAACTGCAAGTAGTGAGTGCTTCCCTTTTTTCTGTTTTCATTTCTTGCTGTCCACTAATCTCCACTTCTCTACCTGCATGGGCCTTGGCTGAAGACATGGAGCCTTAATGACACTGCTTCTTCTAGGAGAATTCCAAGTAAAGCTTCATTTTTCTTCTATTCACATAACTTTGCTTTCAAATTTAGCTCACTTTCCTGCCAGCCACTCTTTTCTAATGGACCATATCATAATCAAAATTACAAATACTTAGTACCTAAAAGCGAAGAAATTCATTTAGTTAATGCAGGACTAGGCAGATAATGTGTAATAATTATTGCTAATGTGTCACAAGAGGCAATAAATACAGATAGTAAGATGTACAACAGACATTTCCAGTAATGTGAAATATATCCCTTCTATCTCTTCTAGTTCATTTCAGTATGTAAATTTATCCTTTTAAGGCTATGCAGCTGTTGTCAGATTAAAAATTTATCTGCAGCCTAGTAAGATACAGCATAATTTTCCATCAATAAACTTCATAGAGAGGAAACAAACAGAATTAATAAAATTGGAATATTCATTGGAAATAATATACCACTCCATAATGAATCTACAGATGTGTAAAACACATACACACATAACCCACATTCGTGCATGCATGCATACTTGCTTTTGTGGAGGACCAGCTGCTCTCTAGGATGATGATGTGTCTTTTAGGAAGCTGATCAGAGCCCATTTTCTTCTCTGCCCATTGATTGTGTGAAATGCATCAAGCAAAACAAAGGCGGTTTGCTTCTAATTATGCATTATTATGAATTTAAAAACCAAAGTTGGAAATGTATCTCAAGTAAATGGGTGAAATCCTTTGAGAGTTTTTCACCAGCATATAATTTTATTAGAATTCATTAAATCACTGTAGAGGGGAAAGAAAGAGCAACCCCAGGGAGGGTTTTTCCTTTTAGCATTTATATTAGCTACTTCGAATTAGATACTTGAAATATTTTTGGAAGTTTTCTGCCTTGTCTTTCATGATGGTCTAGCTTGTTATTTCGTAGCAAGGCAATGCTAGTTGGATCCCAAATGTCAGTGGAAATATTCTCGTGTTCTGAGGAGAGCTTTGTATGTCAACTCTGCAGTCTACTAAAATGTGTTTTAGTTCTATTTACAAGAATGTATTTATAAGGCAGTAAAGTAGTGAAGGATTGGAAAAAATGTGTTAAATATTTGTTGCAGTTTCAAAATTAAATCCAAGTGCATGCCTTGGGATGCTAAAGCTACAAAAATTCAGTAGCTTCATAGGGGTATTGTGCCTTTTTTCCCTCTTTGTCTTGTTTCTTTGTTGTTATGACCTGACAAACCATAAAATTTGTGGAAGATTTATGTGATCTCACTATTTTTTTTTTACTGTATTTTTTCATTTGCTTCTGTACTGAATTGTAATTCCCACTGGAACCGAGTGCTGCTGCCTGATTCATAATGCTAATAAGTGATTGACATCTGGAGCATGCGATGCACAGATAACTCAACCCTTCTGTCATTTTCCCCCTTCTAGACAGAAAAAATATGGAAATAAGTAACCAGTGACTCTTGACAGAACAACTTTGGCTGAAGATTTAAGAAAGCTCTTGGTTTACTACAGAGGTGAAAAAGTTGCTTACGTCTTTATAATCATCTATGTACTGATATTCAGGAACTTAAGAGGAGATGAGCTTGATTTCATCAGGCTGATGCTTTGCTAACTCCCCATAGTTTCTGTTTAGCTTCCAGGAATTTCTTTAGGAAACATGGCAAGTTGTTTGATGCGTTTAAAAGGGTGTGCAAGGAAATGCAGTTTTTGTATTTGTTTCTTTGTTTTAGGGAAACAAAGTTTGCCAAATATTAAGCTCTTGTTGCACACCTAAGCACAGGATTTCTTTAAATGGAAGTAAAGCATATGCACTCCAGAGGGAGTTGCTTCATTTACTAAGTCAACCAATGACATTGTGCTAATTAACATGACGAGACCACTTGGGAACAGGCATAAATTCATCGTGCTGCAGCTATTGGAGTGCCCACACTCAGTATGTTTATTTGGTACAAGCTGGAGATGAAAGTAGTCGTATCAAATCAGCTGTGCCTTTCTTATGGGTAAGTTTTTTTTTTTGAAATGGGTGCCACATTTGCTGATGAAGTCATTTCTCTCAGTTTTAAACAGAGAAGAAAATATGTTACAGATGTGCAAGTGTTCTTGGCAGTGAAAGTGCATGGAAAGATATTCACCTTAAATATGGTAGACTCAGTTAAGGTAAATCTAGTCTGTGTTATCTGCACTGTTCTTTTGCAGAAATTAAAATGATCAGAATTAGACTGAAACACCTTCAATCTCACACCTTCTCTGTGTGAGAAAAGTTCAGTTAATAAGCTTAAAATATATCTCTTCATGGCATTTTTCTGTTGTGCATGCATGACACGTTGTAACTGCAGGGTAATAAGGGTAGACTGAGGTTATGAAAGCACTCAGATTTTTCTTTATTAGTTGTAAAGCTGCAATAGCATTAGTGTATGTGAATTAAAATATTGTGTATACTTTCAGTCATGAAATCAATCCTGAGCTGAAAAGATTATAGGTGTTACTCTTGAGCAATGACAGGGTAAGTTGCAATGCATAGGTTTCTAAATTGACAAGTTCCCTGTTCTTTATTCCAAAGAACGTGGGATTAATGTACAGTTATAGCATGTGGCAGGTATGAGATGGCACAAGTAATTCTAAATGGTTTATTATAAATAGTTTTTTACTTTTTTTTTTTTTTTTTTTTTNCATGAACAACGGTACAGTGTCTTTGGACAGCATGAAATACTTAGCTCTCAAGCAGATGACCACATTGTTCATAGGACACAGCTTATCACTGAACAAGGATAGAAGGAACTAAGATACTGATATTTTCCCTCTGTATTACTGCAGATCAGCAACATTAGTAGGTTTTTTCTGTCTCTTCTGTTGCGTTTTTTTTTTTTCCCCATTCAAACTTGCCTATAGTTAAAGTTACTCCAAATTTTAGTAAAATTAATTTTCTCAGTCACATGAACCAGTTCTGCAAGGTGCAATTACTTATATGTAAACTTTAGATTAGATTTTTTTTCTCTCTCAAATGTCATAGAATCATCATCATAGAATCATAGAATGGCTTGGGTTGAAAAGGACCACAATGATCATCTAGTTTCAACCCCCCTGCTGTGTGCAGGGTCGCCAACCACCAGACCAGGCTGCCCAGGGCCACATCCAGCCTGGCCTTGAATGCCTCCAGGGATGGGCATCCACAACCTCCTTGGGCAACCTGTTCCAGTGCGTCACCACCCATTGAGTGGAAAACTTCAGTGATACATTGTTTCTTAGATAACCCAGTTACAGTGTTGTCAACTTCACTTGAGATACCTTGTAACCTCCTATGGCCAGTGTCTAAGAAAAACAATTTGAATGCTCTGTCAAAAGCTAGGGTATTGGAATTTATCCCTTCAAGACACCTCACATCATACCTACATGTTGCACTTGTGTCTATGCTGTGTTTCAAATAAAATGAAGTTAAGTCTTTTATTTTTAAAACATTTTCTTCAATTACAGCAATTTAGATTCTTTCAGATGGCAACAGCAAAGTGGAAATGTTTGTAACAGAAGTAGAAAAACAAAAATAACTGAGCAATGCCACCTGGAAATACAAATAATGATTCTTACACACTTGACTTTGTTTCCTGTTGGTTGTTGTAGGCATAACCGCATGTTTTGTGAGCTGTTCCCTCTCTGTTCACTGAAAATCAGTCTCTTAGATGTTGTTTGCTTTTGTGTTTACTGTGTTAAGTTCGTGTCAACCTTAGAGCATCATTTCTGAGTTGAGCACAATTGCATATGGATGCCATTCGGATGAGTATATTGAATTAAGTGCCCTTTCTTCCATTCCTTATTGGATTATGCAATCTGGCTGAGCATGAAGGAGGTCATTTAGCTCATTCACACCATTTCTTATGCCTTTATTTCGTATTTCTTATGCCACAAAGCATTGGATCTCTTACTGCTACCAATCCCACCACACTTTGATTCATAAAAAACAGAATATAAGATATGAGAGCCAATTGGAATGGGGAAAGTAGTTGTTGTACCATCTGACAGACATGGTGCCACTGATCTAAGTCCAGCAAGTTATGCTTTTTAGCCCTTCAGCGTGGTCAAGACCATGCTGAGAGCCCAGTGTTCAGGTTGGGGATCTCAGCTAATGAGCATACTGAAGTATGTCAGAGCACCTGACATATGAAAGAACTGAAGGAAGAAAAAGCACTGCTGTCTGCAACTACCTGATGGGAAAATAGAGACAAGACAGAGCCAGTGTCCTGTTAGCCCAGTAGAAGGGCAAGAGTTGACTGGTGCAAATTGTTTCAAGGGAAATTCCTGTTAGCTATAAGGAGATTGCTTTCTTAATTGTTTGTTTGTTGACCGTGAAGTCTATCAGACATTGAAGAAGTTTGTGAAGAGATGCTGTGAGATCTCCATCCTTGATGATATTTTAGATTAAACAGGGCACAGTTCTCAGCAGCTTGATCTCATTAGATCTGTTTTGAGAAGCTGGTTGGACTAGATAAGCTCCAAAGATCCAAGTTTTACTAACCACTGCAAACTATTAGTTATGAAAATGTTGCATAAACTGACATGAAATGTGCCTTCTTCTCCTATTTTCTGTTATACTCATTAGAATATTAACATCTTGGAGATTCTGAACAATGTGGAGATAAGGGATAGATAAATAAATATGCTCCCAGTAGACATTTTAGAAATTTATACAGGCAAACATTTCCTTTAAACAGCTGCACATGTTAATTAGTGAGAATAAACTACAAAATCCTGGTTACCGCCATGTTGTCGTTGGATCCATTTGAGTAAAGGTTTTGAAAATAAACTTTTCTACTGTCTCTTATGGAAACTGGGATGAGGGTATTATTGTTGCTGTTTCACACGGGTGACAGATGAGGCACAGTGATTGTAGCACAGTTGGCATTTTATATCATTTACAAGGCTAGATAACCATTGCCAAAAGATCTTATTTATATGAATCTGTTTTGTTTTGTTTTGTTTTTTTCATGTGAACATAGCATGACTTACCCTAACTACTTTTCACTTACACCTGGCACATCTGGTTTATCCTCCTTATCTGGAAATCCTTTGGGAATGATGGTACAGGGTTAAATCATATCATTTCCATTTTCTAGAGCAGTGGTCTACAAAATTCCATGATCATCCACTCCTATCAGTTATTCTTTTGTTTGTTTGTTTGTTTTTTAGCATACGCCATCCCCAATACACATACATTTATTTAGAAATTATGTACATGTATTGCTGAATTTATAATATTTTCTTCCTGCATCCAGTGTATTGTCTTGCTCATGGTGCACTGTGAAGGCACTCTGCTTCAGAGAGCACTGTTCAAGAGAAGGCTGGAAAATATTATCAGAGTAGACAGGTCATATTTACCACTGTTTAGGTGCCCTATACATGTCAGTAATTGAGAATCCTATATAATTTTGGGAACTTCCAGGATGTTTCAGGAAGTTACTGCTTTTAGTTGGAGACTGCATCCTCTAAACACATCTGCTGCAATTAACTATCCCATCAATTTTAATTTTGTAGGGGGCAAAAGTGCTGGATTAGTTCAATTAGTGTATTGTAGTACAAACTAGGCACGCATACAAAATATATTATTGTTGCACATCATTGAGGCCTTGTAGTTTGGCAATAATATGAAAAAGGGAAAACAACACACACTTCTTCAATGTTGTGTTGTTATATTTAGATGTCCTCTTACTCGGCTGGCAGTCCAGGTGAATCTGCTCAGATAGCTTTTTCTGTGATGTCAGGATTGTCTAAAACTAGAAAGCTGGAGCACTATAATGATAAATCTGACATCTGTTTTTATTACTGTGGTCATGTATTGTCTCTTTCCACTGACCTAGTTATTGTGGGTGTCTTTAGTGGGATGATATCACTTCATATCTATATTAAGTAAGGAACAGATGTTTCATTGGCCCTTCAGAAGTGGCAAACACAAGTCCTTACATGTTTTCATTTTATTAAAATATAATTGGGAAAGATTGAATTGTAAAAACTACTGAGGGGGAAGAAACAGAAGTTTTAATAGCCGTCACTGGTTAAGAGCTTTGTCTTCGCTTTGGAACGGACGAAGAGAACTGTGGGGAAAAATGAGAAACATGAAAGAGAGAGAAGAGCTTTCATCCTCAGTACAAGAAACAGACTCAGGAAACTCCTGAGGCTAAGTAACACTGAAATGAAGGTATCAGCAATCAGCCTACAAATTGTATGAAATCATGGATCAGTTAAGAAAAAAATACTTGCTGAAACATACCCAGTCTGGTCATTTCTTATTTTTTTTCAGAACTGTTTTCAGATTCTTAATCAAAAAAGGAAGCCTTTACTTCACAAGGTTGAAACTTTTGTTCTTAAGACAGTTACTGTTTAAAGTTCATTAACAAGATAATGGCAAGTCAATGTTAAGTAAGGAATTCATGTAAAGGCACCAAAAACAATCTGGGTAGCATCAGGAACTTGTGTGTGATCCCAAGTAATCTGCAAAAATGCTTTTCAGTACTGGATTTTCATATGCTAGGGAAAAGAGGAGAAGCTTTGAAAGCTGTTTCAAGAAGAGCAGACAGTAAGGAGGCAGACCACAATGTACTTTTTCACAGCGGATATGTGTGTGTTCTAAAACCTATAAAGCAAAAAACTGAAGTACAGGCAGATTTACCTCCTCTGGAAACTCTGCCAGAGAAGCTGGTGGCTTTCAGCATATTGCAAACAGAGCCTGAGCAGGCTTTAGAGTAAAAGTAGACACCTTTATTTCCTTTGTAATGTGCAGTTAGTTTTTCTAATCCTTATTGCCGTTGCTGGTGAAATAGATCCTGTACTGAAGTTTTTGTAACCTGCTACAAGAACGCAGCAAAAGAAGTAAGGTGACACAGGTGAAATTCTGTCCAAAGTATATTTGGAGTACTAAACAACCAATTGTATGCACTGTGAAATGTTATTTACCTGCTTCTCAGCACAATGCAGTTTAACTACAGTACAATGTTAATAATAGGCCTCAAAACACGGATAGTGTAAGGTGATTACTCGCCACACGCTCCTGATATTTGATCAGGGATCTAAAAGCTACGTTTCTCCACTTAAAGCAAAATATTTGAAATACTCATTTCCAGTTCCATTGTGAATATAGAACAAAAAATGTTGAAGAAATTATAGCAGCGACTTGACAGTAAAAAAACATTTCTGTAAAAAAATATCAGTGAGAAATAAAGAGGAAGAAAGACTATGTAGATAAAATAC
>JACDJE010000173.1:1820106-1852538 GCA_016647715.1 Pavo muticus
TAGTACCATTCAAAAAGGACTAAGGTCCAGGAGATTGTTTTTCTTGACTGTTAGAAACATAAAGTTTGTTTGGTGGCAAGAGTCTTTTGTGGTCATTTACAGAAAAAAGAAAAAAGAAAAAAAAAAGCAACCTGGTTTTTGTAAGGTACAAAGAGTTAATTAAGGGATTCAGACCTGGGAGATTATCAATGGACTGTAAGCGGTTCACATGTTCTTAGGTACTGAGATTTTACACTGTGTAGGTGTTAAAATGAGAGCTGTTGATTAGCTACTTAAAATCTTTGATTTTGGATACAAATATTTGAAAATCTACTTCTATACGCTGGCCAGAATCCTTTTGCAAGTCTGAAGTTGAGCTGAAAATACACCTCCAAACTTTTACAACTCCCTCTCATTTCTGTTTTCAGTCCGGTTCTTAATATCATCGTTTCCAAAGGCAGTTTGCAGTAACTTTAAAAGTAAGCAGTATAATTGTTTTTGTTTACAGTTATACTTGTTTGTGGTTTTACTTAAATGAAAACAAGGATGACCTAATGGATGTAATTTCTTTTTCATTTGCCAGAGCAGAAAAACAGAGTGCTGCCTTAATGTCAGAGGTACAAGGATCAAAGCAATAATTCATTTCTGGTTTAGCTTTTCAGAAGTCAAACGAATTGCATAAGAGATAAATTTGGCCAATTACTATTTCAAGGAAACATGGGGTAATTTGATTAAAGAGCTATCTGACACCCCAAAAGTGATTAATTACTGAAAAAGTACTAATCTTAAAAGCATTGCTTCCAATAGGTCATGGAATATGTAGAAAGTATTACTAATGACCTCTTAAGCTTTTACTTTTAGCTACTTCAAAATACCATCTAATTTTTCTCACTTATCTTTTCAGTTCCCGCCTGTATGAATAAATGGTGATTCTTTTTCCTGACCTTGATCTTCTGTTGGCATTCATAAAATACCTATCATATAATAAGGAATTCATTTGCACTTGTAATGGTGATTTATAGTCATTAGTTTTTTGCTGTCACTGTGTTCTTAAGCACGTTAATTGGAATAGGAAAAAAAAATGGTGGTCTGGGGAAACTGTATCAGTAAACACTATAATTGAGTAGAATGTTTTATTTGTTTTTGTAGCATAGATATCCACTCTCAGTTTCATAACTATTTTTTCGGCTGTGCTATAATATTAAGCATTCACAGAAGAACTGACAGCATTTCATCTTGAAATATATCTGTGGCCTTTTTCCCAACATACAAAGAAGCTATATAGCATTACTCCAGCAAGCAGTACTGTCAAGGCTTCTTCTTGTCTGTTTATTCCACACTCTGTACTGTTAAAATAGAAGCAGTAAAGCTAGCTGTCTTCCCAAAGGTACAGGCGATGTTTCATAAATATCATTTGCATAGGAAAAGATCCTGTCATAGGAAGTGCTGTGCTGAGATATGTTTTTATTTATACTCCGGCTTTTTTGTCTCATTCTGATGTAAAAGGTTTTGTTAGTATGAAAGTTTTTCCCAGGACCAAGCACTGCTGGGGTTTGTTTGAGTAACGTGCAATTGTGTCCTGTCTTCCAGTGGGATAAAGTGTAAATGTGACTCAACAAGTGTAAAGGTTATCCATACTATTGTGTCTGCTTTCCTCAGCTGAAGAGTGCAGATAAGTCTACTTGACTATTACTGCACTAATTATATAAAGGTATGTCTTCAAAGTCTGTTTCATGTTTATTCAAGGCTAGCATGTTTATTCAAGGCTAGAATCTGAATCTTCACTTCATGTTCAAGAATATTTTTATTCCCAGATCAGTAAACTGAATGGTGTAAAGTACAAACGCATTCCTCTTCACATCTACGAACCATGTTTTAAAGTTTTTTTCACTATAGCAGGTACAAAACCTGTCTATTAGCACATGACGCCTGCATACAGCTAGTATAAGTTATCCGTTTAAATATCTTCTGAAAAGCTAAGTCAATATAGGTGAGTAGCTCTCCCATCCTATCCTTTAATGTACATCTCTAGGACTTTTTCAGTCATATTTTCATGTTTTAAAAGTAGATCTGAAGAATCCCTTGATTTCTCAAATTCTTCATTATTTCTGTTTTATTTGTATCAGTTTTCTCTAGCTCTTTCTGAGTCATCTCTTTGGCAGAGAAAGTTTTATAAGATCACTGGGGGACAGATTGCTCTCTCATTGGTTAATTTGGTAGACGGATAAAAAGGTGTTTTTAAAAAGCTTTGCAAACAGTGGGTGTGGGTGGGTGGAGAAGTCATGAAAGATAGGGAGAGTTCAGGAGCTCAGAAAGTAGGGCAGTTCAGGAGCTCAGAAAGTAGAGAATGGTGTAGCAGGACGAGGAAGTAGAACAGAGTAAAGCTGAAACAAGTGTAAGGACTAGACTGGTAAAAATGATACAAAAGTAATGAGTAAGGAGGAAAGGAAAATCTTAAGTTAGATGGCATGTAGTATGCCTTCAGTATCTGCATATTCATATCTACAGCTGTGTTACCAATCTTATCATATCTTAAATCAACTTCAGTTGTGTAGCAGCATTTATCTATTCTCTGATTAAAAAATAGGTCCAAAATCACAATGTCCACCACCCAACTTTTGCTGAAGCTGCAAGTTAACAAAGAAGACATGTCAGCATTGCCTTCCCCTAATGTCATAAACGTATGATTATCTTCCCACCAATAAATATCTTCAGTTTTGGAACACCATGCAGATGTGTTGTTATTAAGTGTATCCAATATTAATTCTTGGGCTTGTACAACTGATGCTGGTTTTGAAGGGAGATTTTGTGGTGATGACATGATAGGACAGTGAGCTAGGTCTCCTGAGATTTCCATCAGACTGTGGAGCAGTTATTAAGAGAAGGTAATCTCAAGCATTAACAGCCCAGAAATGCAGAGGTAACAATCTTTATGCTAAAAGCCCACTGAGAATTGCAGTTCATGAAGTGTTCTTTGTCTCTTTCACCATCCTTTTATATGCAGGGAGCAGAGGTTGCTAAATTTTCAGAGCCCTTTTTGTCAATCTCTTCCTCCAAAAGTCCTTAATTAAAGCTCTATAGAAGCAGATGTGATTCAGGTGAACTTTTACTCTACTTTTAAGAATTTCTCCGTATTTTGCAGGATTTGATTTAAACCATCTAACCATGTTCACATGCTTCAATATTTAGTTGAATTGCATGCAGACTTCACCTGGCTTTGAGAAGTTTTAACCATTTAATTATATTCGGATATATATCCAGATTACATTCAGTGATGCCCGAAGACCAGAATATCCCTTAAGAGGTGTCCAAAGTTTATTTTTCTAATGGATGTTTTCTAAGTGGGAAGCTTTCTATTATGTGAAATTGCAAAACCTTTAGGCTGCCTATTCTGGTATCATTTTTGCCAGAAGTATGCTTAGTAATGAAGTAGAGGAAGGCAGCTCAGCACCACACAGCTGTTCACTTACTCCCTTTCCCAGAAGGATGGGGAAGAGAGTTGGTTAAAAAAAATCAACAAAATAAATATATAAATAAATAAAAACTGAGATAAAAATGTACTAGAACAGAAAAGAAAGAGAGAAGGAACATAATAGTAATTACAGTATAGTATATATGTACAAAATAAGCAATGCAATTGCGCAGCAAATGTCCGCCCAGCCAACTCCCCACAGTTTTATAGTTTTCATATTGTGTCATATAGTATAGGACATCCCTTTGGCAATTTTATGTCAGCTGTCCTGGTTCTGTCCCCTTCCAGCTCCTTGTGCCCCCCTAGGCCCCGTGCTGGCAGAACAGTACGAGAAGCTGAGAAGCTGAAACATGCTTGACTCAGTGCTGCACTGCTGCAACAACTAAACCATCAGTATTTTACCAACACTGTTTTTCTTCTAAAGTCAAAACATAGCATCATGCCAGACACTATGAAGAAAAAAATCAACTCTACCCCAGCTGAAACCAGGACAAATAAGAACAGCTTGAGGTAAGCTTCACGTAGCCATTTAGCTGTTCGATACATGGAAGAGAGCAAATCGCAACACATGAAGCGGTAGGTTAGGGTCCACAGTCTCATTTCTGAATTTAATGTCCATTGTATAAAGGTATAAGTTCCGTAACTTCCAGTTTATTATGTATTATTTTACAGTTACTGATGCTAAACATATAGATGTAATTGTTGTATGCTTGAATGACTTTTGAAATACTAATACCAACAAAAAAATAAGGCCACCCTGTATAGATTTTATGTAGTTCTGAGACAGTACATCACTCATTCTGGTAGAAGTCATTTGAATATATATAGAGAAACAAAGTCCTGAGAGACCTTTATATTAAAAAATATTTTTAAGTTTGAGACTTCAGACATATGCTGCATGAGCCAAGTTTAAAGGTGATATACTCTTCTTTCAGAACATGCTTATCAGTTCATAAATTTATGGTACAACAGCTTTCCCAACAGGTTTCTCCCTACCTAAAGGAAATCCCCAAAAAACACTGCTCACAATCTGTAATTATGGTCCTATTTGTAATTTTCCATGTAAAATATTCTTTTCTAAATATATCTGTTGTACCCTGCCTAGATAGTTAATTCTTTTCAAATAGAATGCTTGGCTGAGTTATTAATCAAAATCTATCCCTACAGCAACCATTTCTACAAGAAAATAAAATTAAAAGTAATAAAAGTACAAATGAAAATGAAGCTGTAATATAAAAACTGTACACAGTGTTGATCTTTCTGATTCTACCTGACAGGAAAAGGTTTTATTCCCAGCACTACTGAATAAATTAGTTCTCTGGGTAGAAAGATGATAGCATTGAAGACAATTGCTGACAACAGTAAAGATTTAAGTTGATATTTCATAATTTAAGATGCTTAATTTATCTTTTGGTTGAGGTTATTATTCAATAGTTTTATATATATATATAAAACATTGTAATTAAAGTAACTTACTAGTTTACTGGCACATAGCTTAGTACTAGATGTAGCTTGTTCTTTGTTGAAGAGACACAAAGTACTTTTCAACTGACAGATGTATTCGCATAAAGAAGGGAAATATTTTTCCGTCTTGATGATAAACAAGTCTATCTGTCTGTTTCTAGCCAAAATATTACTTTCACTCGTTGGTGTTTTCCATCAGTTTTGCATGAAAAAGCTGCACCATAAGATATTTGCCTAAGCTAAATATAGTTAGAAAAGAGACTGAGAAATTTTGCAATGTCTACTCCAGGACAGAGAAGAAAGGTGGCTTGGATTAAGCACTCTTTAAGGAGAGATTCAGTATCAATTTAATAAGTAATTTCCATGATGTTTTCTTTTGATTTTTATCATTTGCAAAGGATAATTTTGTGATTTTTCTGTTGTGATAATTTTTTTTTCTAACAGCTGTGGAAATGCAACTAATAGCAAATATATTTTGTCTTGATCCTTCACCCTCCCTTTCAAAAAAAACCATGAGTGCTTTATTTATATCATATTGTTCCTACGGCATACTGCTGTAAAGACTAAGGGAGAACAAGAAACTTGAGGCTGCCATCCATATGAATAAGCAGAATGAAAGTCATTGAAGTTACATCACTACTGCATAAATGGAAACACGAGTGAGTAAAGAGAGAGAACCATCTCAGCAGCAGGGAGAGCTCGGATATCTGTGCTTAGGACAATCCAGCAGGAAGGAGAGAATACGTTTTCAGGTACCCCTCACCTCTTTGGGCTTAGGACTTACATTACAGGATACTTTTGCTTACTTAATTGAGCACTTTCTGCTAGACAGAAAGTCTGAGAAGATGTGGGTAGATGAGAAGAATGTTTTCACCAAGTGCTGGAATCCTGAAGGCCTTGATACTGCTGTCCATCTTTGTGCTCCTCATAGGTAGTAGACATGCATTCAGCAAGTTACCTGACCCATTTTTTTTTAGTATTCTCAGTATTAAAACTGCAAGTAGTGAGTGCTTCCCTTTTTTCTGTTTTCATTTCTTGCTGTCCACTAATCTCCACTTCTCTACCTGCATGGGCCTTGGCTGAAGACATGGAGCCTTAATGACACTGCTTCTTCTAGGAGAATTCCAAGTAAAGCTTCATTTTTCTTCTATTCACATAACTTTGCTTTCAAATTTAGCTCACTTTCCTGCCAGCCACTCTTTTCTAATGGACCATATCATAATCAAAATTACAAATACTTAGTACCTAAAAGCGAAGAAATTCATTTAGTTAATGCAGGACTAGGCAGATAATGTGTAATAATTATTGCTAATGTGTCACAAGAGGCAATAAATACAGATAGTAAGATGTACAACAGACATTTCCAGTAATGTGAAATATATCCCTTCTATCTCTTCTAGTTCATTTCAGTATGTAAATTTATCCTTTTAAGGCTATGCAGCTGTTGTCAGATTAAAAATTTATCTGCAGCCTAGTAAGATACAGCATAATTTTCCATCAATAAACTTCATAGAGAGGAAACAAACAGAATTAATAAAATTGGAATATTCATTGGAAATAATATACCACTCCATAATGAATCTACAGATGTGTAAAACACATACACACATAACCCACATTCGTGCATGCATGCATACTTGCTTTTGTGGAGGACCAGCTGCTCTCTAGGATGATGATGTGTCTTTTAGGAAGCTGATCAGAGCCCATTTTCTTCTCTGCCCATTGATTGTGTGAAATGCATCAAGCAAAACAAAGGCGGTTTGCTTCTAATTATGCATTATTATGAATTTAAAAACCAAAGTTGGAAATGTATCTCAAGTAAATGGGTGAAATCCTTTGAGAGTTTTTCACCAGCATATAATTTTATTAGAATTCATTAAATCACTGTAGAGGGGAAAGAAAGAGCAACCCCAGGGAGGGTTTTTCCTTTTAGCATTTATATTAGCTACTTCGAATTAGATACTTGAAATATTTTTGGAAGTTTTCTGCCTTGTCTTTCATGATGGTCTAGCTTGTTATTTCGTAGCAAGGCAATGCTAGTTGGATCCCAAATGTCAGTGGAAATATTCTCGTGTTCTGAGGAGAGCTTTGTATGTCAACTCTGCAGTCTACTAAAATGTGTTTTAGTTCTATTTACAAGAATGTATTTATAAGGCAGTAAAGTAGTGAAGGATTGGAAAAAATGTGTTAAATATTTGTTGCAGTTTCAAAATTAAATCCAAGTGCATGCCTTGGGATGCTAAAGCTACAAAAATTCAGTAGCTTCATAGGGGTATTGTGCCTTTTTTCCCTCTTTGTCTTGTTTCTTTGTTGTTATGACCTGACAAACCATAAAATTTGTGGAAGATTTATGTGATCTCACTATTTTTTTTTTACTGTATTTTTTCATTTGCTTCTGTACTGAATTGTAATTCCCACTGGAACCGAGTGCTGCTGCCTGATTCATAATGCTAATAAGTGATTGACATCTGGAGCATGCGATGCACAGATAACTCAACCCTTCTGTCATTTTCCCCCTTCTAGACAGAAAAAATATGGAAATAAGTAACCAGTGACTCTTGACAGAACAACTTTGGCTGAAGATTTAAGAAAGCTCTTGGTTTACTACAGAGGTGAAAAAGTTGCTTACGTCTTTATAATCATCTATGTACTGATATTCAGGAACTTAAGAGGAGATGAGCTTGATTTCATCAGGCTGATGCTTTGCTAACTCCCCATAGTTTCTGTTTAGCTTCCAGGAATTTCTTTAGGAAACATGGCAAGTTGTTTGATGCGTTTAAAAGGGTGTGCAAGGAAATGCAGTTTTTGTATTTGTTTCTTTGTTTTAGGGAAACAAAGTTTGCCAAATATTAAGCTCTTGTTGCACACCTAAGCACAGGATTTCTTTAAATGGAAGTAAAGCATATGCACTCCAGAGGGAGTTGCTTCATTTACTAAGTCAACCAATGACATTGTGCTAATTAACATGACGAGACCACTTGGGAACAGGCATAAATTCATCGTGCTGCAGCTATTGGAGTGCCCACACTCAGTATGTTTATTTGGTACAAGCTGGAGATGAAAGTAGTCGTATCAAATCAGCTGTGCCTTTCTTATGGGTAAGTTTTTTTTTTTGAAATGGGTGCCACATTTGCTGATGAAGTCATTTCTCTCAGTTTTAAACAGAGAAGAAAATATGTTACAGATGTGCAAGTGTTCTTGGCAGTGAAAGTGCATGGAAAGATATTCACCTTAAATATGGTAGACTCAGTTAAGGTAAATCTAGTCTGTGTTATCTGCACTGTTCTTTTGCAGAAATTAAAATGATCAGAATTAGACTGAAACACCTTCAATCTCACACCTTCTCTGTGTGAGAAAAGTTCAGTTAATAAGCT
This sequence comes from Pavo muticus, assembly GCA_016647715.1. Lineage (NCBI taxonomy): Eukaryota > Metazoa > Chordata > Aves > Galliformes > Phasianidae > Pavo > Pavo muticus. The sequence continues at coordinate 1,828,396 of JACDJE010000173.1, forward strand.
TAAAATATATCTCTTCATGGCATTTTTCTGTTGTGCATGCATGACACGTTGTAACTGCAGGGTAATAAGGGTAGACTGAGGTTATGAAAGCACTCAGATTTTTCTTTATTAGTTGTAAAGCTGCAATAGCATTAGTGTATGTGAATTAAAATATTGTGTATACTTTCAGTCATGAAATCAATCCTGAGCTGAAAAGATTATAGGTGTTACTCTTGAGCAATGACAGGGTAAGTTGCAATGCATAGGTTTCTAAATTGACAAGTTCCCTGTTCTTTATTCCAAAGAACGTGGGATTAATGTACAGTTATAGCATGTGGCAGGTATGAGATGGCACAAGTAATTCTAAATGGTTTATTATAAATAGTTTTTTACTTTTTTTTTTTTTTTTTTTTTTTACTATTTTACTTAAAAATTCTTTCTTTCAGATAATTCTGCATAAGATACCAGGATAGTGATCAGAATTGGCACTAAATCCATTTGCATTAGCTTTAAGGATATGTTTCTCTGAATTTTCAGAGAACATTCTGGAAATACACATTCTTCTCCAGAGAAGATCTTGTACTTTCAACAATCAGCACCAGTGCTGAGAATGTGGGTGACTGGAATTTATTTTGAGGAGAGCTAGTGCTAAAGCTGATTTAGCAAGGTCTCACTGAAAAGCTGCTGAAGTCTCTTTTGAAAGTATACCTAACTTTAGGGGGCTCTTTGTTTCCAGGTTTCAATTAGGTGCATTTACGTGGTCCCTGTTTGTGCTCTTTCCTGATATGTTCTGAGAACAGCTAATGCATATTGCAGCACAGTCCTTCTCAATTTGGTAATACAACTGCTACCCAGCTCCTCTTTCAGCTGGCTCTGCTTGTAGTATTTCCTCACAGTCAATTTTTCTGCCTCTATGGTGAAAGCTATTATACTTGGAAAAAAAAAGTCATAGAACATATTTTATGTGGGTTATGTTTTGACCTTAGAACAAAGAAGGATATTCGTTGTGTATCTCCACCAAATGTTAGAGGTCACTAATCCTGTAGTATTCAGCTCTGATAGATAGCAAGAATCCTAATCCCAAGCCATTAAGGTGCTGTGATTAAGAATCACTGAAGTAAGAAGGATTGTCTGTATTTCCAAATCTCACTGTATTTGTCAGCAGATATAAATACCCCAAGGTATCGTTTTATCAGTGAACAATATGGACTTCAACCTTTCTTATCAAGTCAATTTATTACTATTTCAATACAGGAATTTATTTTCAAAGATTATTTTAACACATGCATGGTGGTGAAAGACTCAGATCTCATAACAAATAATTTCTATTGTTATATAGAATACTGTATTTAACAATATTCATTCTTATGCAGGACATCTCTACCAGAAAAAAAGGTTAATTTGAAACTTGGAATTATTTGGTTGGTTTTTTTCTTTTTCTGTTGTCTGCTCATAAATACAAAGAAGATTTCCACTTATGATCATACAATGACTTGGGTCAGAAGGCACCTTAAAGATGATTGAGTTCCAATCCACCTGCCATGGGCAGGGGCACCTTCCTCTAGATGAGGCTGCCCAAATCTCCATCCAATCTGTCCTTGAATACCTCCAGGAATGGGGCATTCACACCTTTTCTGGGCAGCCTGTGCTACTGCCTCACCACACCGAGTAAAGAATTTCTTCCTAATATCTCTCCTAGTATTTCCCTTTTTCTAGTGTAAAGCCATCCCTCTTTGTCCTTATCTCTCCTGTAGTCCTTTAGGTACTGGAAGGCCACAATGATGTCATCCCAGAGCCTTCTCCTGACTGAATAAGCCCAGCTCCCTCAACAGGGGGGGTGTTCCAGCCTTCTGACCATCTTTGTGGCCCTCCTCTGGACTCACTCAAATAGCTCCACATCCTCCTTGTTCTGGGGGCCTGAGGCTTGCATGCAGTACTCCAGATGGGGCCTCATGGGGACAGAGTAAAGGGGAAACCTCTTTCAACTGGTTGTTACATTTCTTTTGATGCAGACCAGGATGCAGGTGGCTTTCTGGGCTTACGCTGTCAGCTCATTCTGAGCTTTTCAGCAACCAACACAGCCAAGTCCTTCTTCTCATGGCTGCTTTCAATCCATTCTCTGCATGTATTTGTGCTTGGCACTACCCTGAAAACAAACAAACAAACAAACAGCATAAAATCAGTATTTCACTGTTATTTAAAAAATTTAAGATGAATTATTTCTTATTCTAAAAAAGCCAGTTGTTATCTGTGTAGTATGTCTGTGATTTCCCAATCTTTCCAAACTGACATGGCATTTGATATTTTGAGCCATTTGAGTGTTTTTATTAGCATTGGCTTTATTTCTGTATAGGTTCATAAAAGATAGAATTTGCGGTGGATAGGCAGAACTCTTCAGCTCTTTCTGACACCAGCATGCCTGGAATTTGCAAGTATTCTTGAATGTGTCAGTGGACCACCAAGTAGATTTATAATTCAGTATAATTATTTGGTTTTCATAGTCAAATATAAATGAATGGCATACAAATTAAGTCAGAGCCAGACTCTTGCAGTCAAATGACTTTCTGAAGATATTTATTTCAGTATGCTGTGCTACTGTATCACTACTCTCTACCTTTCTACTCTATGGAAGTCTGCATAATCGCACACAGCATGTCTTTGTGCATGCTGGTTGGCTGGTAGTAGCGCTTCTAAACTTGGTAAGCTTCATTGTTCATTTCCCGAGTGTGGGGCCTAAAGGTGACACACAATGTGTATAATTTGATGCACTGATGGGATATACATCTTCCTGTAGAGTGTAAATCCAGTGTTTTGCAGAAGTGAGCCATTTTCCTTCATGAAGGAATAGTGAAAATGTTTCAGTTCTTCATCCCAGAGATACATGAAAGAAGACTTAAGGTTATTCGTGTTAGCGCCATGTAATTCTGCATGCAGTGCATTAACAAGGGCTTGCCTATCAAGACTGGATTTTGTGGAAGTGTTGGCTTCCTGAACTTGTACATTTATACCAGAGCTAGTGATTGTGGTTTATATGCAAATGTAATAAATAGATTAGTTATCGTAGTGTGTCACTTTCCATTTCAGCTTTTCTCTTACTTGAATAATTTCAGCTTAAATTGTTCAATTTAATTATTGTAGGAAATGGATGAATGGCCTTAGGAACCATGAAGCAAAATTTTAATTTAATTTAATTGCAGTTATATGATGTTACCTGACTGAGATAGAGTTTCAAATACCACTAAGAACAAACAGATGAGGCATTGGTATAGAGACACAGTGTGAGCAGAAGGAGCAGAAATGAGATCTCGATGGCAGAAATGGACACTAATTAATCTAAAGGAATAATAATTGAAGACACCAGTGTTTTCCCACTTGCTGATGGCTGGATTTGAATGAAATGACCTTAAGGAGGGAGCAGACACGAAACAAGACAAATACCAGCTGAAGCTGTAACAAAGACTCAGAAAGATCTTGTTATGAAACAGGCAGACAATCATGATCCAGCTCTGTTGTGGCTTTGCTTTGATTAACTTGCTTTCACCACATCTTTCCCTGCTCTTTGCCTTCTGATTATTATCAGTCAGTCTGAAAAACATTCCTGAATGCCCTCTTCCATTTTTGGTGTTTCAGACATCCCCTGTTCATGGCAATACACCAAGGGGAAGTCAGCCAAGCTCAGTCCACAGCCTTGTAAACAATCCAGAGACCAAATGGGCTTTAATTCTTTAGAAGACAAAAAAAATGAAGTATATCTAACTTGCCACTGAACTGCGGGAATTGAGATGAAACACAAAGACATAGACTGGATTGGTTTTTAAATATGACAGGTGTACAGGTTTTAGTTTCATCAGACCTAAAGTAGAAGCAGAAATCTGCCATCCTGTCTTTCAGTATTTCATAAATATGTTTCAAAAGAAGTTAGTGGTAGCTGTATCATTTCAAGTCTCAGAGGATAAGTTCCCAGTGAAGTCAAGGTTGATGAAGTGGAATAAAAAAATTGATTGGTCTCGCTTTTGATCTCTTGTGATAAAATCTAAAGGTAACGTTCATTTCTTTTGTTGATAATTTAGAAGATGGACAACTGAAAGCTGTCGAGTGGACAGGAGGAGGTATGGCCATGGGTTCCCCCACAGAAGCAGTCCTGGGCTGAAGCTGCAGCCTGAGGAGAGTGGCCCATGGAGCAGCAGGAGGGCTGGGGGAGCTGCTGCCAGCATGGACCGTGCTGGGGCAGTACCTGAAGGGTGGACCCCGTGCAGGAGCAATCAGTTGTGGAAGGACAGTGTTTCACGGGGGGGACTCATGTGGAGCAGGGGCAGAGAATGGCCATGGAAGAGCGACAGAGACAAAGTGCTATGGGCTGATAGCAGCCCCCATTCAGCATTCCCCACATCCTCATCAGCCCATAGCACGGTCCTCCTCCTCATGGGGAGGAGGATGGAGAGGAGCAGAAAGTGTTTTTGATTTTCTTCTAGTTCTTACTGCCCTCATCTGTTAGCAATAGGCAATAAATTACATTGATCTCCTTATGCTGAGTCTGTTTTGTCTGTGATGGTGACTGGTGAGTGACCCTCCATATTCTTGTCTTTTTCATGTTATTTTCTCCCTCTTTTCTATTGAGGAGGGCTAGTGAGAGAATGGCATGGTGGAGCTGAGCTACCTACCAGACTGAAACCACTACTCAGCCCCATGTTTCCTGAGCGATGTAAAGGTGGAGCACTGGGGTGCCACAGCTGAGCTTTGCTGCCCTTTCTGGACCTCCCTCTGCTCTTAGCCAGCACTTAGCCAAGAGAAACCTGTCATTTTTGAGTAGGTGAAGACCAGGCTTAGGTGAAGGTGAAGGGTTGGACTCCATTCTTTCATCTAAGGGAATCCAGAAAAGTGGGAAGCTGAGGCTGAAATGGTGAGCTTACGAACAGTTCAATTGCACTCCAACCATCCACACATCTAGACTGTTCAAACTGCTCTTCAGGGTCTCTTTGGCTAACTTTAAAGTCATTGAAAAGACTGGTGCTGATGTCAGTGTTGGCTTGGTTATGTTCTGTAGCTCCAGAGAGCACGTCTGTGAGCATGCTGTCTGTATGCTCCCAGAGATTGCAGGGGATTTGCTTTTTCTGGAGATCAGACAGAAACAGGGACTTCCTTTATCTTCAGCAGTAGGTCACACAAGCCTGTTGTTAAGTTAATTGTTTTTTAATTAATTAAAAATATAATCTATTAAATCTTAGATACAGTTTTCAAAAACTCTGAACCTGTTATAGGTCAATTCATAATGTAGACAGTAAAAGCAACCTACTCCAGCACAAAAGAGTCTCAGTTACACTAATTTTCTTTGTAGTAAAGCTTTGTTTGCATGTTTGTATTAATCAACAGCAACTACAACTTTAAAAACTCATAAATAATTAACTACATGCATGAAGTTCAATACTAATGTATTACAATATCAATATTAATGTAATACATATGTACTATGTTAGTATATGATAAAATTTTAACTATATCTTCACCGTGGCTTTATGTTTCTCTGTTGGATGCATAGAATCTAAACTGAGAAAGAAAACTTTGTCTTTATTTGATATATCATTTAGTCCTCCTCTTCCCTCCTGCATTCTTTCATGCAGATAGAGAGGAAATAACCCAACACTACCTGACCTGTAAGTTTCCAGTAAAATAAGGACTCTGGGTGTGTTGTCCAAGAAAACTTTTGAAAAAGATACCTGATAATTCTGCTGCAAATACGAGGATTCAAGTCAGGTGGTCAGGTGTGCTTTATTTATCAACAGTACTGCACATGAAGCATTAATGAATAAAAAGTCCACTGGTACAGTCATTGAGTATTTCAGCTTAGCTCTGCTGCCTTGCTGTTAATACTTCGTGGCTTCTGATTTGACATCACTGTTGTTTTCCTTACAAGTTTTGTTTCAGCTGCACAAGTGATTGTTTCTCTTTTGATGTGATTGAATAGCAGAGATGCTATCCAAGATTTACCATGCTTAATAAAAATTAAATTCTCCATGAAATATAATGTTATAAATATATTTAATTTAAAGCATGTATTTTCAGCTGCTTTAAAGATACGATGAAAGTAGCTAAAAGCAGAAACGTCAAGATGCTGAAGGGTAAACAATCCTTTTTGCTTATGCCATTGTATGAACAAAGCTGAAATGCAGGGACCATGAAATATCTGCCATATAGCACGTAAATATTTAAGGAATTCTTATTTTGTGTCAACATAGTCCTGTTGTTGAGACTGTCATCCCAAATCTGGGAAGAAAACTCTCTAACTCCAAAGTGATGTTGGAAGAACCGGGAACATTTAGAATCTTTCTTTTAGCACTGTTTCTTCTGTTCCTTTATGCATCCTAGGTTCTATTTCTGCACATAACTTACTCTGCCCCGCAGCAGAGTAATGGGACCACTTATTTTTTCTCAATTTTTCTAAATAGTTGTGGTTTTGTGTTTTTTTTCCTTGTGTGTCCTTATGCATGTAGCAAGCAAGATTATATTATAGGACATAGTTGTTTTAATTCTCATTAACCACCTACTGCTATAGTAAACCTTATTTGCTAGATTTAAATAAAACCTTCAAATAGCATCATTGTTCCTGAACCACCCTAAAAGTACAAAAGAAACAGCAGAAATTTAAAAGTGAAGGTATTTTGCTTTTCTCTTTCCCAAAACAAAACCTGTTATCTCAAGTTATTTCTAATTCTTAACGTTGACTTTTTGCCTAGATCAAACTTCTTTATTTCAGTGACCTTTGCATTAATCTTTGTTTTCTTTCAAATACTGCAATGTTTGTAGAAGTTCAAGCATTACTCTGGTTCCAGGAATTTCTGTACCTTGAAAGCAGGCCAAAATTTCTGAAATAAATTATTTCAAGATCTTGCAAAAGTGAATAAGATATATGGTAAGCGGGTGAAGGAATCATTAAGTCATTCTTGCTTAAGAACAAACTGTAAGACTTCTGGTACTTTTCTCTCTAAATCTGTGATTCACACCCTGGCTGCTTGGTGCTATAGAGTTTGGTTTGGTTTTGAATGCAGACTTCTGGCTCTCTTCAACTTCAGAGCTTTCCTCTGGCATAAGAATTACAGATTTCAGAACTGCCAGTTCTACTAACTCAGCAAATCTGCCCTGTCTGTAGACCTTGAACCACAGAATGTCTTAAACAAAAAGAATAATTCTAGAAAACTCTGTGGTTTTCTTCATCACTGAGGAATCATTGCATTAAGAATGTCTGGTTAATCTAAAAATAAGAAGTGCTCCCAGCACTCTCTTGTTATTAGTAACTAATACATAACAGCCTATAGAACCTGTATGATATGGTAGATCAGTCTTATTTTCTGTAAAAAATATTAGTTTGCTACCTCTAAAAGTTCAAGTATTCTGCTCTGATCTTTTAGGAAGAGATCAAAAATGATATATTTCTTGGGTATAAATTAACATAGTATCTCTTTCTGCATCTATGCTGAAAAAATGTAATGAAGAAATATATTCTTGTTTGTGTGTTATGTCCTTGAAGAATGCATTCTTCTCAAGGTATATAATTATTGTCTCTAGCATAAATGACCTATATCTGTGTCATACGGACTATAAGCTAAATCAGACAGTTTGTTCACAGTTGTTGAGCATTAAAAACTTAGAGATATTGCAGGCTGAAGACAATTACGAGAAAGTGACATCCTTACTCTAACCAATAATTTAAATGGGGAATGGTTCCAGAAAGAATCATATTTCCCTGTACTCTTATGACATATTCCTCTCAGTATGGATATAGACTTTCATGGTATTTGCTACAAAGCCAGAAGCTAATTATGTTAGAAATTATGATGAATACTAAGCAGATTGATGCACTTCTTTTCCAAGAGCAATAGAAGAAATACCAGGCAAGTTTTTTTGGGGGGGCAATATTATGATGTATTTGTGTTAGATAAGTCTGAGTTAATTGAATAATTTAATTTTTTCATGCTACGAAATAGAATCTTTGAATTTAATAGTTGCGTGAAATTTTTGAAATCATCTCAGTACCAGTGGACTGCTTGATAAGCACAAGGATGGTCTTGCAAACAAGTGAAACATCACTGAAAAGCTGACTTGTGTTTATGTTTGGTTTTACCTCAGATCCTGTGATATTTAATGTTTTGAACATGTAAAAAGAGAGAGCGCTGAAAATATCATCTTGAAAACTGTCTATATGAAAAAAAAAAGACCAAAAACCTCTAAATTTTAGCACTCAGCATTTCTCTTCTTCTTAAAGCACTTCTTGCCTCTCTTTTTTTGTATACGTAATATTAAATTCAGAAGTTCAGAATAGTCTATGAAAGTATTTCTTGGGAAAGTAAAGATCATTTGATCAGTTAAAAAGAGTTATGCATTTCTGCATCTGCACAGAGGAAAAAATGCAGTTAATTTAGCAGCTTCTAGAAATACCATGTGAAATTAGCAAAAAAAAAAAATGTAAATGGGCATGGCATAAGTTTTTATCATGGAATGACACTTCAAAGCTTTAGCTGAAACAAAAATGAAAGCAATCCTGTTATACCACAGAGGCTTTCCTGCGTCCCCATTTGCTTTTAACTTTCTGGATACTCCTTCTTCCCACATCTTGCAATGCTCTGTTTCATTCTGAATGTCTTCCGCAACTCTGAAGAGTATCCCCATTGGAGGCCAGAGGTTAAGTTCTCATTAACTTCATTGGGATGCTTTGTCCATATCTTCTAATCTGCCTATGTTATTCATTTTTCCATTATTAATGTCTTCATATTAGTTAGTCCATAGTTTTCAGTGTGCTACTGGCTGAGATGTCACTGAAGAGCGTTAGATGCCACTTCAAGAATTTGCAGGACCAGGAATCTATTAAATGAAATTATTATTTTCATCATTGATGTTATTAATGAAGATATGGCACACTCCATAACAAAAGTCACACCTGTAAGTAATCTTTCTCAAGTGTGAAGTTTCCCAGCTTTCTGCATAATATGTAGACAGACTGCATCCATGTAATAAACTCTTACGAAGACTGAGATAAGATGTGGCACCCTTTAGAAAAGATTATAAAATCTTAACTTTAATAAAAAAGAATAAAAATTCAGGTTTTTATCTCACTGCTTCTTTTCTTTGTTTCCAAAAATTGAATTGAATTTTTAAAGCACCCTGATATGTGGAGACTAACAGTAAAGTGGGCTTTTGCTAAGGCACTTAGACCTGTTTAAAACCTTTAGGAATCTTTATCAGTGATCAGATTTAGCCTAATACAGAATAATGTAGTCCTAACACACAAAAGTTTGACAGTATTTTTGCATTTGTATTTGACTCAAATATATTTTTCAGCATCGATTCAGTGAGTTTGCCCCTGTGGAAATGGTTTGGTTTTCAAGCTATTGTGAAATATAAATTTGTTTTCCACTAACTGCTTTTCGTTTTTATTCTGTCAGGTTACTGTATTCATGGAAAAGGAAAAAAAAAAAAAAAGGAATTGTACATCTGTAAATCTATTGCAATTTAAACTTAATTTATTATTGGGATCAGTTGCTTATGCCCTGAATGTTTGATGTTTGACATGCTCATGCATAAGGTACAGGAAGGGGAATGTGGTAAAAGGATGAGAAAACCTTTCTCTTTATGAATGCCTGAGTTCTGCAGACTGCACATTAATGAAGAAATGGAGAAAATCCATGCTGTTTAAAATTAAAACGTTGTATGTATAGAAAGATGATTACAAACTAATAGAGGGGAAAATAAACAAACTGAGAAAAAAAGCACCAGACGTTTAGTATATAATGTGATTAATGAAAAGCAATCATATTTTTTAACATTGGAATTAACAGTCTTCCTAAAACAGAAGTGTTTTCATACCCCTTTTTTCCATCCTAGCAACAACTTCATTTTGTGATTTCACACTTGTTTGGGGATGCAAACTAATCGGCACTTGTCAGTAAATTGGTGCTGGCAACAGCTCACCAGTCTCCCACTCATATTAGCAGAAGGCAGATTCCCATGAAAAGTCTGCAAAAACAATTTCTGCCTTTTTCAGCAGGCAAGTTATGATCATACTCATCAGACAGAGAAAGGATTTCTAATATAATAAGTCTTTTCATAAAGAAATGGTAAGGCTTACCCTTCTTGTGGTATTCATTCCTAATGGGTCAGGAGAAAGAAAGAACTTACATTGTTCCAAACAAAAATAAAATCTTTCTTTGAACTTTAGAATATCTTTAAGATTAATGCTGCTAAGTCTGGTTTCCTTTGTTTCTGATTGGTAGAAAGAAACCTGAGTTCTGTTAGGCTTTGTAAGGCAGATTTGCTTGAATTGCATGAATGCTACTAAGAAGGCAACCAACTGACTTACAAAGAGTAGTAATGAGATTCAGAGACACAAATAATCCAGTTGAGTTTGGGTTTTATCACTGAGGAGTATATGAAAGTTGTCAGCACTGACAGGACATTGAGTAGCCCATCTATAAATCTTGCATCCTAGAGAAACTTGTCACAGCAGTAAACAGCATTGCTTTCAGTATTTCCTGTCCCCCATTGGTGGCATAGAAACTGAGGAATTATGCAAAGTTTCTATCCCCTAGTTACAGGAGAATGCTGTGGTGCAGCACTGGAAACCTGGCAAGCTCCTTGGCTATGCAACACTTAGATAATTAGATAACATGGAATGAAACAGATAATATACAGATTTGGCTTGTAATAGTCCAAAAATAGTAAATCTTACAAGTACTCCCTGGATGGCAGCGAGCATCCCACTCTGCAGGAGATTGGGCTTTTGAAGAAAAGGCATTGTTATTCCTGTTGGATTCAAATGGAGCTGAACTCCTTACAGCAAGTGGATATGAAAGAATGAGAAACTATTATCAGAGTAATAGAATAGTTTGGGTTGGAAGTAACCTTTAAGATCATCTAGTTCTAGACCCACTGCTATAGGCAGGGACACCTCCCTCTAGACCAGGTTGCTCACAGCCCCATCCAGCCTGGCTTTGAGTGCTTCCAGGGAGGGCACTCATAACCTTGCTGGGCAACCTGTTCCAGCATCTTCCCACCCTCACAGTAAAGAACTTCTTCCTAATATCCAGTCTAAATCTACCCTCTTCCAGTTTAAAGCCATTTTCCCTCATCCTGTCGCTACATGCCCTTGTAAAAAGTCCCTCTCCAGCTTTCCTGTAGGCCCCCTTCAGGTACTGGAAGGCTATTGTAGAGTCTTCTCAGAGCTTTCACTTCTCCAGGCTGAAGAGCCCCAGCTCTCTCAGCCTGTCCTTGTAGGGGAGGTGCTCCAGCTCTCTGATCATTCCTCCTCTGGATCTGCTTCAACAGCTCCACATCCTTCTTGTGTTGGGGACCCCAGAACAGAAGGTAGTAGTCCAGGTGGGGTGTCATCAGAGTAGAGTAGAGGGGCAGAATCACCTCCCTTGACCTGCTGGTCATGCTTTTCTTGATGTAACCCAGGATACAGTTGGCATTCTGGGCTGCAAGTGCACATTGCCAGCTTATGTTGAGCCTTTCATCAACCAACACCCCCAAATCCTTCTCCTCAGGGCTGCTCTCAAGCCATTCTATGCCCAACCAGTATCTGTGGTTGGGATTACCCCAACCCAGGTGCAGGACCTTGCACGTGGGAAACTTGGAAAAAAGCACTTGGAAAATCATAGGAAACTTGTTGTGATGAGAGAAAAAGTGAAGGATTGAGGAAAGGTTTGCAGTAGAAATGAGATATCAGTGGAGCTCAGGTGATGAAATGGAGAAAAAAGAATGTCTGGAAAAAGTGTTTCCATGTTCAGTGTTGCATGAATCATTATAAAGCAGCTAGACAAAAATTATATGTGCAGTCTGCCTGTACTTATTCCTTATTACCCCTTAAAATCAGTGATTTGACCTTTTTAATATTCACTGCTAAACTGTCACATGTACATAAATTGGAAGAAAACATACTTTTAGAGACTTCTCATCTGCAACATTTTCTGTCATTATAACTTTACCATTCAGGCAGGTTGAGGTTTCAACAGGAAGCCAGCATCACTCCCTGAAGAAAGCTTATGGCAGCTGGTGTATTCTGCTTTCCTTGTTAGAGACCTTTGTGCATTTACTTTGCCAAGATGACAAAGGGAAACAAATTTTAAATATGGAGTTTTTCTGTATGGTGGAGCTTTGTGTATTCTTTCCTAAGCATGCATGCTGGATCGTACTAGGTTTATTATGCAGGTTTTCATGCAGGTGTGAGGTGGGCAGATCACGGCAAGATGTTGATAAATGCTCAGGGAACAGATGTTTCCCACGCACCAGCTGTGCTGACATCTCAGTCACCTTGAATGCTGGTGTTTCTTGAAGTGTCAGTTCCTATCAGAAGATGATTGATCCAGGAGTTTCTCTGATTTCTTTTTTTAAAGAACTGCATGGAGGCCGTATTCTATCCAGCCTGAAAGTATGCAGCAGGGCCATATACTGTTTGCAGGCAGTGAATCTTAGTGGAATTTCAGCACTAGATGCTGACTCAACTAGCTGATTTAGCAGCAGAATGGCTGCATACATGCAGATGTTCTCATTGACATCTGCAGACCCGATTTCAGGTTTACATTTAAACAAATAGTGAGCACTTCTGTGCATCAGAGGCCGTAGACTTTATCTGTGTCTGAAACTTTGCAATTAGCAGTAGTTACTGTTCTGGTATATTCCTATTGCTCCATAGATTTAGCCTTTGAAAATCCTCTTAGGTTACTTGAAAGTTTATAAATTGCTAACAAATTCCATAAAGAGTGAAGTTCTGATACAGCATCCTCCTTTTCAGAGACTGAATTTTGACAGCCTGCTGATTGTAAAGTGCAGAAAAAATATGATTCAATTGTGATGTTCTCTGATATTTTAGCTTTTTGGAGTAAGACAAAGAGAAGGGGAAAAAACAAATCATGACAATTCTTGAAGTGACAGATTTTGTATTTATCCCATTTTTTCAGCTAGATAAGACAGTCATGGCATGTACTTCCTTGAATACAGCCTCTAGATATGTAGGATCAGTATCTGATCAGACAGACATAAATTTCCCTTATCCTAGATTTCCTTCAGCCTCTTCTGAGAGACCAAGAAACCAGGGACTGGTAAACTAGTCTGGAAGTCAGACTGCTGCTGTGGTGGTACTGCAGATGTGTTTACAGTGTCCTAAGGACCTGAAATATATTGATTGATGTCTTTTGTTTACTGGTTACGTCCGATTTCTGGCCATGGTAATCACTGGCATCCTTTCAATCATGCAAACCAAATTTGCGGTATAGCCTGGAGTCAGACTACCAAACTATTTCTGTGGAAGAAGCTGAATTAAATTTCTAAGCCGTACATATAAGCAGACATGAAGGCAAGAAGCCCTTTTTTAAAGAAAAATAAGCATGTCGAAACACTGCAATGTTCTCAAATTCAAGGGGATTAAAGCAGATGATCTGAGATTTCAAAATGTTGCTTTTTGCAAATTTTCAACCTTTCACATTCCAGTGTTTTCTTAGAGTAAAAATGGTTGAAAATCAGTGGCATTTTTTGTCCATATCTGGCTTCTAAGCAGCAATAGTATATGTATGGCCTATGGTTTCTTTTTTATTTCTTCGTTTTCTCCTTTTCCCAGTTGTCCACTCTTGTTAATATGTCACTTCTGACACCCCTCCTCTTCCATTACTTCCTGTGCCTGGTATAATCCATTTAGGAAATGTCCTGTAACTGATAATCCTGGCCTGAGCTCAGCTTAACCAGCAGTAATAAAGAGGGAGCTGGTTTCATGTGGTCCTGCAACCCTTCTCAACTCTACCACTTTTGCCCACTCTTTTCAGCAATCTTTAGATCTGAGAATCTAGAAGCTGTACATTTGCCTTTAGCGCAAACTGAGATTTATTCTGTGGTAATTACAATATATTTATCTTATCCTACATTTCAGAAACCATTTACTTGATACACTCATATTCCATGATGGAAAAAGATGTTAACGCTTTCTCTCTTCAAAAGTTATCTGCACTTTTGAACCTTTCCCAGCAGTTCCGGAATGCTTACAAAGGCATGTTCAGGGTGAGTCACTGAGAATGTAACATCTAACAGCAGACAGGTTGGTGTAGAACCTAGACAGAAAAGGTTGTGTAGTGTTGTTTCACATAATATATTTGCCATTCAGTATTCTTGAGAAGAGACACAGGATTTGTGATCAAATCTTCTTAGTGCTGTGGAGTGACTGAGAAGACACCTTGTGCCAACTCTGAGGTCTTGTGAGCTTTATAGAAGAGGTTTATTTGTAGCAGCAGGAAGACTTCCTAATTAGCTGGGTTTGCACACACCTTGGGGAGTGATAAATAAGCATCTGGTGCCTGTGCAGATGCCCTAGATCATTGTGAATGAGGAAGAGGAAATCCAGAAAGTGATTTTTTTAGCTTCATTTTTCCCCAGTAAATTTCTGGCATTTCCCAGTGTTCACTGTTTTTGATTTCATTCAATAAAGCAGAAAAATAGGATCCATTTCCATTATACACAAGAAAGCACAAGCATTCAATCTAGATACCGAGTAGAATTCAGTAGAGAACCTTCTCTAGCATCTTTGTTACATCTTTGTGATGCTCCTTTCCTCTGGCATGGAAGGAAAGAATATGAAGTATTTTAGAAGCTCAACTAAATGAGCAATAGAACCTCAGGAGCCTGAAAACCAGTGCAGAAAGCTGAAATGAGGTACGCTCTGATCAAATGGAAGACCATGCTCAATAAGCATGACCAATCTGTGTTTAGCTCGATCTTTGTCTAAGTCTGTGTTGTCATCCACGTTAAACAGGTGGAAGAATGCTTTGGCAATGGAAATCTCTCAGGCTGTAGTAGGTAATTCATACTAAGAAGGACATTTGTAGGTACTGAAGTTTAGATAATGCAATGGCATATGATAAGGAAGTGCTTGTTTCATTTTTGAGGTTAGTATTAGCATGCAGTTGGTATCTTGTACAGAATTAATACACCAGGAAGCGTGCATGTCTAAACAGTAGGCAGCTTGCCACATTACTGCAAACAGATTGTGTAATGGGCTGTGTTGTTTATGCCTAATTGTGATATTTAACTTCGAAAAAAAATGTTACAAGCCTCAGTTTCTGTAGGGAGAGATCTATTGTTATTTAAATAGAATCGTTGGTCTACTGAGCTACTAAAAGAGGAGTGTTTTCTTCTCAAATTCTGTTCCTAACCTTCTGGTTACTGTATTGTTTGCTCTACCCCATCTGCAAAGGAAGCGTTTCTCCTGGGAATGTCTAGTAGGAGACAACATACAGATGCAACTGAAAGATTTTTTTGTTCTTTTTGAAGTCAAAATGCATTAATTAGCAATGGATGCAGCCTAAGCAAAACAGTGGTGGAACAAAGTGAAAGTCAAATCATATTATCACCTAATGATATTACAAAGCAGATAGCTACAGTAAGACTTTCCTAGATTGAGCTACAGAAGAGTTTGGGCATTTTTATGGAAAAGTAACTTGTATATCCATGCATCAATCAGGTTGCTGATTCTTTATTAATTTAAAAAATATATATTAATTAAAAATAAAAAATAAAGTGGAGGTAATTATAGTTGTTCTGAGAACAAAGTTGCCAGCACCATTCCACATCTGTCTGAAAATATTCAAGGGAAACTGGATTGCCGTATTTTGTTTGATCTGCATCTCTATTAGTAAAGGTCTGTGCTTGCTACTGACTGCACCAAGAGGCGAGACATGCCGCTGCTATGAAATTATCTGGCATTTTCCTATATCACCTCCACAAGCTACATATCTGTAGAACCTTTTTGTTGCTGGAAGTTACCTGGAAATTGGTATTCGATATATCTCTTATAAAGTGTACTTCAGCACTGATAGTTGCAATGCAGAATAGTGTTGCTCAAAGTCTGCCCGCTACATTTTGCAGTTTTAATTAATTCTGTGGTTTCAGTGGTGTTTCACGACAGTAAATTAATTAATTGTTTATTGTGTGGTGGAATTGCTCTTCTAATCGGTTCCAGATTTCCTGCTTTCCTGAAATTCTTGCCAATTCTTGTTTCCAGATAAAATTCATTATTAAATGTACTGTTCAGAGATAAATTTGATCCCCATTCTCTGCTTGCCTTTATGGGGTGTGGCTCCTTTACACCTGGGCGTCTTCAAAATCTGACCAAACAAGGCTGAGAGCAACCTGATCTGATTTGCAGCTTTTGAGCAGGATACTGGGCTAGTCCCATGCAGAAGTCTCTTCAACATAATAATATCATTACCTTTCTTCCTCTTTTCTTGCTCCTCCATGCCGGATATGCACACAGCATTCTGCCACACTTAGAACAAGTAAGGAATCACTGTTTTATACTGATACACAGAACACGTCACCGATCAGATACCACATGCTGTGATTCCAAAGATGGCAGAGTATAGTTAGAAAAAGTTTTAAAAGTAGTCCAGAAACAGTCTCCATATTTACTTGAAGGCCAAGACTCATATAGAATCCTAATTCACCATGGGTATAAATCATCTAAAATGTTGAAATCGTGTTGATTTAAGGTCTGGAAAAAAAATATTTCTTGTCTGTACATCAGTTAACATGACTTTAAATTATCTAATGGAGGAATATAATGTTAGCAACCTCACTGATGTATTACACATTGCAGTGAGAGTATCCCTTCACAGAATCAAGAAAGGCTGAATTTGGAGACACCTCATGGCATCATCAATCCAACCCTCCTTGCTTAAAGCAGAGTCAGTTGCCCAATAGTATGCCCTGTTCCATGTTGTGTATCTCCAAGAGTGGAGATTGCACAGCATCTCTGGGTAATGGTTTATGTCTTCAAACACCCTGGCAGTAGAAAAGTACTTTCTTGTGATCGGATGAAGCGTTTTCTCATTACCACTGAGAGGACTCTGGTTGCCTCTTCAGTGCCCTCTCCCTCCAGGCTGAAAAGTTCCGGTTCTCAATAGCTTCTTTACATGTGAGTATCACTCCAGTTCCATCTTCATTTCTGTGGCCTTGTGCTGGATAATCTCCAGCATGTCCACACTGAACCCAGCATTTCAGATATGTCTTGCCAGAGCTGAACAGAGGGGAAGGGTAACCTCCCTCCACCTGCTGGCAACACTCTACGCCAGATAGCCTTTAGCATTTATTGCTGCAGGCATCTCTCTTTGTTGACTTTTCCACTAGGACTTCAGCATGTGTGGGTACATGTTTTTTTTTTTTTTTTTAAGAGCTGTGTGCTTTGCTCTCCTCTTTGCGCCACTACATACATACACAGAGCTATTTTTAAAACTTCATGAGTTACCTAGGTGCACAACTTTGCATTTGTTTTTGTTGAATTTGTTTGCCTTGTTTGAACTGAGAATTTCACCATACTGGGTAATTTCTTCTTCCTTTTTATCACTATGTAGTGTCGTCATCGTCATTTGAAGAATGAAGTTGTTTAATTTTGTGAATGCATGATTTCTAAAAATATAGTGCTTAGGTATACTCTTCTGTGAGGACTCTTAGAACCATCTTTTAGATGAGGGAAATCATGCATATACAAAATAGTGAGGATTTATAAAGCGTAAACCCTATAATTTTGAGTCTATCATTCTGTCTAAGAGTTCTTCACATCATAATTTCAGTGTTTAATGACAGGGTTGTTTATTCTCTGAGCAGCACTAAGAAGTGAGTGAATGCTTGGGAATGCCACAGAAGTTAATGAAATGGTAGAAACTTTGGCTTCAATATATAGGTGATGTAAATCGGCTTTAAAGGCAGTGAAACACGGTGATTTTACCCAAGGAAGCTCCGGCTATTGTTTTTGATGCTTTCCCCCCTGCCCACCCCCCCCCACACACACACACAGTTAAGCTGAACAACAACAGTAAAGAACACCCTTTAGGTTGCATTTACAGGATGTTCTGAAACTGTCATAGTCACTCGAGAAGAAAGTTTGCTTCTTGAGACTTTCTGGAGTAAGTTTTGCTTGCTTTTTTAATTTAGGTGTGCGTTGAGGGTTGGGTTCTGATTTTTTAATGCAGTTTTTAACATAGAATCATAGAATCATAGAATCACAAGGTTGGAAAGAACCTATAACATCATCTAGTCCAGCCGTCCTCCCATTACCATTACTATCACAAGCAATGTGGTAATTAAACCATATCTTGTAGCTCCTCATCCAGGTGCCTCTTGAACACTGACAGGGATGGCAACTCCACCACCTCCCTGGGCAGGACATTCCAGTGCCTGACCACTCTCGGAGAGAAAAAGTTTTTCCTTAATCTAAACCTCCTCATGATTTCCTCTTCATTAAATTCAGTCCAAAAACCATTTTTGTAGACCTTGTTGAATGACCAAACCTTCAAAGGGATGATGGGACTTGGCTGTCAAAGGAATGGAAAAAAAAAAAAAAAAAAAAAAAAAAAGGGACCACTATTGTGAACTGATTTCCTTAAATAATTTTAAGAGAATACCATTATGTTCAGTTGAATTTTTCCCAGGAATTTTTCCCCTGAAGTTTTAGGTGGAACAACATTGTCAATGCCTAACAAGTTAAGAAGTCAAATTCTGGGATGCGGACACACAATAGTTTACTGCACCAATTGTGAACTCTTGAGGTTTTAAAAATAGCTAGCTGTATATATGTAATGGCCAAGAGCAGCAAGTTGCTCAGCCCTTACAAAATTAAGCGCACTAATCCAGAAAATACAAATTGACTCACTAAGACCTCTTTGCCTATCAAAGCCTTCTTTTCTTAGGAAGGCCACACAAAAAGAGTTGATGAATAACTGAGTTTCCTTCAGTATCTCATGAGACTATTAAAAATGCTAATGTAAAACTTTTCAGATGTCTGAGGCACTAAGCGAGGGAAAAAAGGAAGGTGATACAGTGGAGGAGAGAGGGGAGGGAAAGGTTAAGCTTATTTGTGAAATGCCAAGCTGTGAGCAGTGTACTTTTTCTCAACAAATATAATGAACAATCTGGCATTTGGCTTGTATGGAATACAGAACAGAAGAACAAAGGGATTTGGGCTTGTATATTTGTGCTAATCAGTAAGGCAGTATCCTTCCTTGTTCTACACAACATCCTCAAGCCATGATTGTATAAATTGTGTAGAATTTATGTTCTTAATGTGTTAATCTGATCACCTTCCCATTTCTCTTTCTCTGAAATATATTTGAATAATGAAACAGTCTATTTCTTTAATGTAATATATCCTACCCTAGCTGAAACTTTTAGAAAAAGATTTCAGAAAATACGGATTCAGAAAACAGAAGCCAGTTACAAGTACTCCATGGTGTCATAATAAAACTGATGAAAGCAACAGTTGAGCTGACGGATAGCTCTACTAGTGGTTACTGCACTTTGCATTCTTTGACTTTTCATTCTCCAACTTTGAATTGTTTAACTACTTTGGAACTACCAGAATGAGAAAAGCCAGTCATATGTGAGTCACATTTTTAGCCAGAAGCTTCCTCACAGCTGACTCCTTTCCTCCCTCCATCCGCATTAAACTGCATGTTTTGCTGAAGCGCACAGGAGAACTTCTGCAGTGCTGTGCACTACTAGCTACAATAAGAGATACACCTTCTTTTGTTTTCCCTGAGATGTCTAGAGTGATATCGGTGAAGAATATTTGGTAATGGTATCTCCCAAAATCATCTGCTAAAGCAGAGCCTGCAGGCATGTACTGTGAAAGTAAGTGAGAGTCTTTATATTATCTTTGCAAACATCTAGTGTCAGCTTGGGTCTTTTTTTTTCCACGTTTGAGAAAACAGTCAACACAATGCAGTGATTCTACAGAATTGTTTCTATGAAGCATATTGTATACCTATTGTCTACGTTACTGATAAAGAGGTTAAAGAGTATTGGTCCCAAGATGAACCCCCGGGGGACGCTACTCATCACTGGCCTCCACCTGGACATAAAGCCATTGACAGTAACCCTCTGGCTGCAACCAACCAACAGATTCCTTATGCATCAAGTAGTAAACCCTTCAAACACATATCCCTCTGATTTAGAGATAAGAATATGGTGCGGGTCAGTGGCTGAACCATGTGCCTCTTCACTAGATTTGTAATTAAGCAGGATACCTCTTTTATGGTTTATTTTACTTAATGTAAATTAAAATTTTGTTTTTATAAAACTACATCTACTTTTTTTAGGTAGAATGTTATGAAACAAGTTAAAGTAAAATGAATTCTCCTCTGTCAAGTTGAGTTTCTGGTAATAGAAGTCCACACCAGAAAAGTTCATACGTCTCACAAGGTGTTGCTAGGTCAGTTGAGGCTGACTAGTGTTTATTGCTTTGTCCCAAAGCTTATTGAATTGTCTCCCGTTTGTGTTGTCTCTAGAAATAATGTCAATTTTAAGTCTGCCTGAATGTGGCATTTTCTTTTCTTTCTGTAGATGGGGTATATATGCTGTGAAAGAAATGTGTTCGATGTGTATTGTGTTTGCCATTAAAGTGCATCTTTCTTTTTTATTGCTTTGTTTATCCATTAAAGGCAGTAAGCTTTCCCTCACTTTGTATTCGATTATTAGGATTTTCTGCTTTCCTCTTCATAACACATCAATGCACAGAGGTTCAGCAGGATAAGTTTTGGTAGCCGTGATCTTATCTCTTTTCCTAGGATAAGTGAATAGACAATAGAAGGATAAGAAAGATAGGCAACATACATGATAATATCTTTTGTGAGGAGTGATTGGTAGGTGGTTAGTAGAAAATAGGGAAACAATACCTGTGTTTTGTTCAGTCCATCCTCTGTTACAACCTAATGCATTGGGTTGGAGGAAAAGATGCCGCATCCTCTCCAAGGCTGCTTATGTTCCTCTTGAAGGCAATTAACTACTGCTGTCAGACTTGAGTTCCCAGAAGGGCCAGTGCAGCAGTATTTTATTAATGATGCTCTGCAGTAAAATGTGTAACTAATAGTGCTGTTTCATTAAACACAAAATCTTGTTAGTTGCTGAGAGTTTATGATTCTCTAGTAAGCTGTTATTACGGGTAGCTTCCTCACTGAGTAACCCTTCAGTTATATGTATCCAGTGTGAATACTTATAAATTAGTATATGTAAATATGTACATACTAGCATTTTTTAGTTGCTCATGGAATTTGATTTAGTAAAAATAAATTTAGTGGTTTATAATACATAAGACAAAGTCAGGAGTTCTACAAAATTGAGCTTTGTCTAAATGTGGTGTGCAACTGCTATGTCCAGACTTCACACCAAGTGTTCAAATAATTTTGGATAATTTCTATCAAAATATCAGTACTAAATTTGAACGTTTCTGCTTGTAAAGCATAAATTAGGTGCAGTTTTAGTTTTATAACTGCATTTTGAAACTTCTTGCACTAGTTTTTTCTACTGGAACAGTTTCAAATATTTTTCTGTAAATTAACTGGAAATAGCGTAACTGATACAGTTTGCTGAAATGCTTTCTCATTTTAAAACATCAGTCTTCTTTTTTTTTTCTTCATTGTTAACGATAGTAGCCAAGACCAGAGACTATGTATGTGTGTTTTACAAATAGCATACAATCTTCTGAATTCCTTGGAAACAACAGGCTTTGCTGTGTGGGTTAAGAGGGACCTTAGTACGGAGAGCTAGTGCGATGCCCTATATTAAAGAGTACAGAAGTCAAATAAAAGAACAATATGAAGAATGCACTGAGAATGCTGTCACATCTGGGAATTACCTAATTATCAAATTGAACTTGCTGCAGTGCTGACTGCATGTTCAGCGTGTTCTCTTTACAGCGGGGATATTACATCAACAGTACAGTCAAGAGAAGGATAACTACCTGAGGACTGGTTAGGTCATCAGCAAATTTCAGGCTGAGTCTGTCTTACTTGGTTGTGGTTGTTTTGGTTCGTATTTTTCTGCTTTTTTAAAAAANNACACCAAAGCATGCTAACTTAGAACTATCATGATCTTTGGAACTGAAAAATGAAAAATGGATGTAAAAATTGTTCGTTTTCTTTTTTGTTTTTGTTGTTGTTGTTTTGTTGCTATTTTGTGAAAGCACTAAGAGTGGTATGACAGTAGAATCTCTGAAATAGCTAGCTGATAGGATCAGAATGGCTCACCATATGGTTCTGAACTTTATCTCCTCTATTACCAAGTGATTGTTCTATTTATTTTATCAACTGTCACAGTTGTTTTAATTTTCTTAAACCCTTTCTGTTTTTAAATACTGGCAGAAGTTAGTATGTCATCACAATTCAAAAATGTGTTATGTAGAACATAATGTGATAAGTCCATCCTTGTCAATTGTAATCTACAGCTTGTCATGGTGAATTATTCCTGGAATGAATTTGGCTCAGTGATGCTTTCATAATGTGTACAAAACCTACTTAGCAGTGTCCAGGTAGACACTATGATAGCGAGGCTTTCCACTAGAAGAATGAGTTTAGAACAGTATAGAATAGAATAGAACAGAACAGAGCAGTTCAGTTGGAAGGAACCTATAAAAATCAAGTCCAACTGCCTGACTACTTCAGGGCTAACCAAAAGTTAAAGCATATTATTGAGGGCTTTATCCAAATGCTTCTTGGCTATTGACAGGCATGAAACATCAATCATTATACTACCCATCATCATAATTACAACTGCCAGTTGTATAGTTTGTCCTTGAGGACCTGGAAGTATCCACAGTATATTGCTGAGACTAGATACCACACGGATTATAAGTCCCACATTGTCAAAATGGATTAAACCCTACAATATATCACCTAGAAGATTGATTGTTTTATTTTCTTTCAGTTTGTCCTTCTTCAGTCTCTTGAATGTGGTCTGTATTCCAAAGCCATACCTGATGGTTTAAACATTCTGACCTCGTCTTTGGATTTGTGCTGGATAATACTGGTAGTTGACACTGGGTTAAGAAATCGTTACAAATCCATGTGCAAAAAATTGGTTTTGCTTGTTTTTTAATTTTTCTGATTTTATCCTGTTCCTGGTTTTATAAATCACCAGTGAGAGGGTCTTCACCAGTTATGTAATGCCTGTGGCATGAACCAGTTTTGTTAATTTTCTAAGTAATCGACTAAAAAGCTAGTCCTGTTGTGTCGTCTGTCTCTTTCTGCATATCTTCAGCTTGTAGATGGCCATATTCCTTGTGAAAGATGTAATGATGCAAGCATTTCACTATTTGCGATTAAAAATGCAGTAAGAAAGGTTTGAAGTGCTTGATTCTGAAGAAGGGAAGGTTAAGGATATAAGCAGTATCTAATAAATATGTCACTTGAAATGCAGTTATAGTCTGATAATCAAGAAACCTCGTCCTTAAGAAGTTTGCCTGAGCAAAGAATGTTCCTTGCTCAGTATTAGTAGTTTCCTTTTGCTGATAGTGAAGGGTAACTGCAGATATCTGTAGAAATTCTGCATGCATTTGACAAGGTAAATTAGAATGGAATATAAAAGTCTTGAGATAAACATTTTTTCCCAGTGCAGTTTCATGTAGCATCTAAGCTAATTTGGACACTGGCTTCTGAAACAGATTGGTAGTATGAAATTTTATCAAATACGCTCTGCTTCTGAGACAGTGGTCCTTCCACAGATAGGCTGGAATCTAGAGCCCACCCAGCTGTGTTGTGATACTATGTCATGTGCTGACAATACGCCTCTCACTGGAAAAGATATTAATATGTCAAATCAGAAGAAATTTCACTCTAGAAGAAATTGTTAGGAAATTGTGTTTCCAACAAGTGCACAGGAGCACTGTGTGCACATCAGCTCACAAAGTCAGTCAGTAGTGAAGGTGACATGAGAATTACAAACTAGTCAGTCACGTCTAAAATTGCCAGTCTGAAGAGATTAAGGAGGTGAGTAATAGTATATGGCAGTAGTACATGGCAAGGGATATGCTGTTGTGTTCAAGCTCGATTCAAAGTTTAGGAGAGAGAGAGCTGACATCTGAGACTATCAGTTGAAAGAACGAGTTGGTGGAGGAAAAATGTAACAGACATTCCACTACTGTCCTCTAATACCAATCTTAGAATCACAGAATCACAGAATCGTTGAGTTGGAAGAGACTTTTAAAAAGGTCATCTAGTCCAACTCTTCCTTCAGGAATAAGAATGCATTTGCAGTAACAGAACAGATGAGGTATAGCTTTCTTGTTTAGTGAAAACTCAACTGGACAGTAATAGTCAAGTAGCTAAAAGTAAATTAGTTAATTTAAAAATCATATAAATTATGAA